>PVJO010014353.1:0-48573 GCA_004026905.1 Hystrix cristata
TAAAGAGATTCAAGCTTTCTCCCCCAGGCAATGGAAAATCATTCTGATTTCAAGCAGAACAATATGAAAGAGATCTTTTGGGGGTTTTGGAAAAGTAATTAGCAGCACTATGAGGAATAATTTGGAGAAAGAAAGCCCGAATGTGACAAATCCATCAGGCACCCCATCAGGAAGACAGTTGTCATGGGGTGCAGGAGCCTACAGGGTGCCAGAGATCGGAAGTAAGACAGAAAGGGTACAGGAAGGGAGGCTGCAAAGCAGTGACAGATTCTGGTCTAGAGCCTCTGTTACTTCAAGTATTCATGACTCATTGCTTCTTCCTGTACCTGAAGGGCCCCCATCAACAAGAACTCAGAGCACAAAGACATGGCAGCTGCCCTCAACCACTCACTGCTGCTAGGAGTGAGAAACAATGTCCTACATGGTATGATCAAACTACATAGTGAATGTGTAAACTTTTTTATTGTGTGGTGAAAGACATACTGGCCCTCACTTCGATCAGGCCTTCCCATTGTTCTTCCCACTTTCTGTGGCAGTTCCGGAAGTCCTCTCTCATGAGGGTCTTCAGCCATGCTGTCGTGGATGCCTTGAATGTCCTGAATTGATCCAAAAGGTTTACCTTTCATCTTCATTGTGACTTTGAGGAAGACCCAGAAGTTGCATGGTGCCAGAGCTGGTGAATAAGGTGAATGAGGACACAACATAACGGTTTTATGAGGTTGCCTTTCTGTTGCATGGCACTTGGCAGCAGCATTCACTCTATCTTTTTAGCACATTATATGAAGACACAAAAGAAGACTTCCAGAACTGCTTCAGAAAATGGCAAGAACCATGGGATAAGTGTGTCTCAAGCAAGGAGGGATAGTTTGAGGCAGATTAATGTGTCTTTTACTGTAATAAATTTTTCCAAACACTCACTGTATATTTTGATCACCTCTTGTAGGAATGGGAAGGGGAGGTGGCTCGATAAACAGTGGTCTGCCAAAGGGGAAGGTGGAGGTTTCAGGGTATGAGACAGGGAGGGACATGCAACCATAACAAGGTTGCAAAATACAAAAAGAGCTAAGCTGCAGATTTGTTGGGTTTTGTTGCTCTTCTCTGAATATGAGACCTGTTCTGAGATATTATCACCTCTTCAATTTGTGATTTCTGCTTATAAGCAAACTCTCCTGGCTTGCAAAGACCTGGGAATCCGTTCAGGGTTCAGGCATGCTGGTCAATCCCCTTGGAAACCTCCTTTCAAGAGAAGAGGGTCTTCCAGTCCACCTGAAATTGACCCAGATGGAGGAGCTACGCATGGCCAAGGGGCAGGGCATGTAACACAAAAAGCTTCTGGATTCGGGAGTCACAGTCTGATAACCACAAGTATGCCAATGGGGACCATAGAAAACAACGTTTGGAATCCTGCCCGATGAATTCTAGACCTGGTGGGGTGGAGATCGGGTCTTCTGCGAGCAGGTAAGTCTGAACATCAAATTCACATGGAAAGTAAGGCAGGTCAAGCCACCCCAGCTGTCAGAGAGAGAAGGACAGCACAAACATAGGCCTGGATGAGGTCTGCCTGCCTTCCAAACTCAAATCCTTCCTCAGGCAGAAATTCACTCTTTCTCTTGCCAGGCTCACGGGAGTCCATTCAACTAATACATTTTTAATAAACAGCTCACCACATAATTGAACCTACTGTATGAGCATTTAATAGCATATTATAAGTATTCCAAATATGCACAAAGACTAATTCATACACTGACTATTAAGAGACAGAGTAAGTTCTCTTTCTGACACTAAAATTTAGCTGGCCCAAATGGCAATGCCTTTAGCTAATGTCCCACATACAAAATAAAAATCAGACCAAACATCTTTCTAGGGACGGATGGAAGTTCAGAGCTGGCCCTATCCTATAATGAAAATTAGTCTCTCTGATATCCATTTGAGAGGAAGGAGGCAGTGATGCAGATAATTGAATGCACTGTTTTGTATTTGATTTGATTTATATTTAATTTATTTAACTTATGCTATATTACTTTTTGCAGTAGATTTACCTTCCTAATTATGTTTTGCTCGGGCTAATATTAACATTAGTTGCATCCCTGGGGTATACACAGAAAGAAAGCTACGGGGGTGTGGAAGAATATCAATCATCTATGTCCTATGCTAGTAGTTTCCAAGCTATTTTTAGAAGCAGAACTTTCTCAGACAAAGTGTTACACAGAACTGTGATACATAATGTAGATAACGGGGGATCGGTTCTAGTCAGAGAAGGCTGTCTGACTGAGGCGCAATTGATGTCACACTAACCCTGCATACATCCAATGCTACTGCTATCACACTGTGGTCCACAAATCATTGTTTGAGGGGCAGGGATACAAAGTGAAAGCCACCAAATTAGACCAGTTAAATGTTGATAAAGAAGAGTTCTATGTACTTCAGTGGTTACAATTAGTCTCCATGTCTCGCTAAGATTATATATTGCTCTTCACAAATAAGAACTCACTTCTCATAACAAATTATGCTGCACCCCGGAAGCACATACATTGTCCACAGAGATTAGCAGGTGTGCTGTGACAGACATACCAGATGCAGAAATGAGTACCTTCATCCAAAGCAGCTGCCCCTGGAATAACGGAGCCAAACATTTCTTGGATGCTTACTGTGTACTGATACTCTTCTGTATTCTTCACCTAATGGGCATTTTAAATCCTTATTGTGTCTCTCTGAAATAGGAGGTATACTTACCCACACTTCCAGAGAAGAAAATGCAGAGAGACTCACGTAAGCTGCCCAGCGTTCCCCAGCCAGGAAACTGGGCTGCTAGAATGGTAACCAGGCAGTCTAGCTCTCTGCACTCCTGACCAGTAACACGCGACCTCTCCCAGAAGTGTGAGGTGATACAAAATGTTCCAAACTTGTCCAGACTGACTTCTGGAATTCTATTTTAGACTCATGTTACCTTCACAATACAATCAATTTACTCGTAAATACACATTCTTCTTTAATCACAAACAGGTTCAAATAATATGACCAAAATTCATCTCAACAGAAGAAACCTTAGAACAGCTGAGACCACAGATGAAAATGTGCTGCAGAGAACTCACATCCACAGCTCACAGGCCTGGGGCAGCTCCGAGCAGGGCAATAGAGTGTTATGAGCTGCACTGTGTCCCTAACCTGGTACCACAGAGCATGATTATAACTGAATTGGGCCATTAAAAAGATCATCAAGTTAAGAGAGGCCATTAGATTGGGCCCTGACTCAGCCTAACTAGGGTCATTGTAAGAAGGGGAAATGAGGACACAGACACACCCAGAGGGATGCCTATGTGAGGACACAGTCTGCAAGCCAAGGACAGGGGAACCAACCCTAAGTGCACCTTAATCTTGGACTTCCATCCTCTAGACCGTGAACCCCTAAAGGTCCATTGTTCAAGCTGCCTGTCCCTGGTACTCTGTTACAACCCTGGAAACTAATGCATGTGGGATTTCCAATTTCCCATAATCAAATTAATGTGTGTTATTAAGAGCCTGAATATGATGTTCCAGGACTCAAAAGAAAGAAGCTGCTTCTCCAAGCAGCAGCAGTTGGACCACACTCTTGTGATCAGACAGATGGACAGTTCCATTCCATGCCCAGCTGGGGGCAGAGAGCTGCTCCAGCAATAGGTGGGAGCAGACTGTAATGCTCCTGCCTGCAGCCTAGGAGCCAAACATCATGAAGGTTGGCTACAGGAAAATGTTATGTACAAATGTCCTTGACAGTTGTTTTTAATGACATGGGACCCACGGGTTAGTTAGGAGCTTACCATGGCCTTAGCTTCAAGTTAGGAGTGAAAGGGACACCTTCAGATAGCCCTGCACTACCACAAAGGGATACTGCCATAGGTGTAAAAAAAAAAAAAAATGCTAATGTTGAGCCAGGGGTGGTGGTGCACACCTGTAATCCCAGCACTCTGGGAGGCTGAGGCAGGATGATAGCAATTGGAGCCCAGCCTGGTCAACCTGTCTCACAAAGGGAGGCAAAAGGCCTTGGGTTCAATCCCCAGTATCTCTCTCTCTCTCTCTCTCTCTCTCTCTCTCTCACACACACACACACACACACACACACACACACACACACACACAGAGCCAGTGATAAAAGATCAGTTTGGCTAGGGATGGATTGGTCTTCAGCAATAATTAGAAAATTGGAATTTAAGCCAACTCTAATGACTAATACGGATGGGATAAACCAAGACTTGGTCAGGGGCCAGAGGAGATGTTTCTGCAGGACGCCGCACAGCCACCTTGGCTCAGTGAGTCCATGAGAAGCAGCTGTAAGATAAACAGTCTAGCCAAGAACAGAGGACCAAGGGCAGTCTGTCCTGCCAGGCCATGGTACTTCCCCTCCAGAATGCGCTTCACCCTTGGGGCTTCTGCTGCTTTTCCCCTCACTCCTCCACCATCTGGTCTCCAGACTGTTGCCAGAGTGAGCCCTGGTGAGGATGTCACCACTCTGCTCAAAGTTCTCTCCACTTCATCCAGGCAAGGCCAAGTTCACAAGGACCCATATGGCCCATCTGCCATCACATCTCTGACCTTCTGTCCTAGCCTTCCTCCTGTATTCTTTCCACCCCCTCCCCAGAGGCCCCTTGACCAATCCTCAGATCTGCCATGGCTGGCACAAGCCCCTCAGTCCCAGTGCTCCATGTAGGACTCCTAACTCAGATCCTTCCTCCCATATGACCCCCTGATTGAGGCTGGCCTGATGGTTCCATCTACACCCGCAAGTGTCACCCTCTCCTCTGTCTCCCCCACCACGTCCATTACCTACTGACTTCCTGCACACCACATTACCTACTGACCACCTTGGCTTACCTGCGATGGGTTGTCCCTTTCAGCCTCTCCCACTGGAAAGCAAGCTCCAGGGTAGGACAGGGCCCCTCACTTGGAGAAGTCTGGGCACAGAGTGGGAACCCTGTCAGCATTTTCTTAAAGGATGATGCTCACATCTTGTCCTCCTTCTAAGAAACTAGTGAGGTATGGTGGGAGCACTCCTGTCCAAAGCAGCTCAATCCACAGGGTGGTGAGCAGCACCTTCATTACTCCCATCTCCCACCACTGCCTCAGTGGGATGGGAATAAAGGCCAGAGCTGCTTCCAACCCAACAGCTTGGGTAGAGCTTTGCATGAAAGAGGGAGAAGAGGTTAAGAACTTGGAGTCAACTCTAAGACCTCCTGCCCTCTTGCTAAATCAGATCACTTAACAGTCTCATTTTCCTTGGCTTATTGTTTTTCAATGGTTTCTTTTCAGGGACTGTTTCAAAGTATGAACTGTGTTTCCCCAAAAACTCACATGCTGAAGTCCTAACCCACCACACCTTAGTGTGAGGAAACAAGTTCACTGGAGACGTACTTAGGTGGAGATGAGCTCTACGCCAGCATGACTGGTATCCTTATCCAAGGGACATCTGGCCTCTGAGATGTCCACAGAAAGAGATGAGAAGACACAGAGAGACAACAGCCATGTGCAAGTCCAAGGCAAAGACCTGGACTTCCTCCTGAGTCCTCAGAAGTACCTGTCCTGCCAACATTCAATTCTTGAACTTTTGTCCACAATCAATGTCAGTGTTTAAGCTAGTGTCTGGCACCATCTTGTAACAAACTAATGTAGACTGGCATGGGAAGGAGGAGATGTGGAGGGCTGCTCATTCTTGTCCCTTGGAATAGTCACAGCTAGAAGGCTAGAAATAAGACCTAGGCCTCTGCAAAGCCCAGCTGGGGGTCTCGGCCTGGAGCCAGTACCCAAGCAATGAGGTCCCCAAAGCCTGAGGATGCTCTGTAAAGCTCAGGGTACTGGGCTTAGCACACCCTGCTGTGCTCACTCAAAAGCCTACAGGTGTTCTCAGCATCATTTGGGGAAGGACTCTCACCCCCAGTCAAAAGGCACCCAACAGCTGTCCCCTGCACTCCTTCCAAAGCTGTCACTCAGGGATGCATTTCTCTGGACCTGTCTTGAGCCTGAATCCGGACCTTCCTGACAGCACTCCAACACCCTTAGACCAGGCAGCAGCGCTCCCTTCCTGACCCTGCTACATCCTTGGGAAGTGTCCAGGGGCACTAAAGGACATGCCACGAGGTCCAAGAGCAGCAGAGCCAGGAGCTGCATCCCACTCAGGACCTCCTCCAGGCACTGCTCCTCCAGGAACATCTCCAGGCCAATGAGGCTGAGACAGGCTGCTCTGCAGGCACAGCTATCATTTGGACATGTGGGCTGCATCCACATGTGAGACCCATCAGGTGCGGGACAGACACAAGCATGGGAAGGCAAGATGGTGGTTTCCTTTGTCTTCCCGCTGAGGACACAATGTCAAGCAAGCTGGGTGGACTCTTTCTGTGCTTGTTGTAGAGCTCTGCCCCTCACCCTGCTCTCCTATACTTCACCAGCGCCTCTCCTGCTAACAGCTGTTAAGCAAGGCTAGCACCTTTGGGGGAAAACTCCTACATTAACACACCTCAATATGTCCTTTCCGTTGTCAGGTAAAAGTTAAGAAGTGCTCACATCTGCCATCTTAACATATGCTCTATGACCTTGAGCAGAGTGTGCTCAGAAACGTGTGCACCATCTTTTCTCTTGAACTATTAGCTTAAATTGAGCACGGTTAGAAAGGTACCCACCCTAAAGTGTCTTCCTATGTGTAAATGCATAGGCTCCTGAGTAGAATAAAACCCCCACACCTCCACTCCTCAGGGAGAGCACTGTTTTGAAGATAACTCTGGTGTTCTCAATACTCCCTGTGGACAATAAATGTCTCTCCACTCTTTGATCTTATGGTTGTGTTCATTGGCTTTGTACCTACCCAAGGGGCACCCATTCCACTGGGTTACACTGCCACCACCAGCGGCGACAAAAGCCCTCAGTGCCCAACCAGAGACATAAGACTCTGATCTTGGAGCTGGGCCCAAACCAGGACATAACTCAACACCTGCACCAAGATGGGCCTTGAAGAACAAGGTCTCTTCCTACCTGTACCCAGACCTCTACTGCCAAAGCATGTTAATGACAGACAAGTTCGCCCCTACCTCACTAATTCTCTGCCAGACAGTGAACATGCCATCCTCTTCTGGGGGATACTTGGTCACCCACAAAATGAGGTTTCTGAGAATGGCTCAGGCCTGCCGCCCAAGATCCTTTTGCAGTTGTGCCATCCCAAATTCTTTCACTCACCTTATTTTACCTGTAGAATTTAGAAACACTAATACACACACACAGTTTGTATAAGGTTATATAAGGTGCCAGATGGCATTAATGACAGAGGCAAGAACACAGGCAGGTCCTTGTCTTCATCACTCAGAGAGGCCCCCAGCTGTAAGTCCTCTGCCCCGTGTGCCAAGTCTGCCGCCTGTGGGCAGCTGCCTATCCTTCTGTCCCCATCTGTCCCCGTCCGTCTCTGGCCTGTGTTCATGTGGCCTATGCCAACCGCACTTCAGCACAAGGTCCCAAGAAGGGAGTACTGCTTTCCTCTCCATCGTCTCCCTGCCTCTTTCTCCCTGGCCTCTCCCTATTCCATGTTTAGCAAAGATTGGTTAAAGAATGAGCAGTTGGGGGCTGGGGATTTAGCTCGGTGATTAGAGTGCTTGCCTTGCAAGCACAAGGGCCTGAGTTTGATCCCCGGCACCACAAAAAAAAAAAAAAAAAAAAAAAAAAAAAAGAATGAGCAGTTGTTACTAAAGCAAATTAGAAATGACAGAAAGGGCAAAATGACAGCTATCTTAGCATGGTTGCTACTTGGGTATGGAATTGAAAAAGAGAAATCAAACACAGGAACCCGTTGACACTAACAACCTTGCCAATTACTGCTAAGTCCTGTAACCTTCTGTGAGGACAAATGGGTAAAAAAGCAACAGTGGAAACTGCTTTAGGAAGTGAGTTTATCTAGTTGGCCTTTTCCCTCCTTGGACCCTTCTGTCTTCGCTGCTGATAATGTCACATGTCACCAGTAGGACATCCATAGGGTACAGATGAGAGAAATGCCACAAATTCTCTGGACTTAGGTTGATCTTGTCAAGAAAGGACAGGGCACATGTATGCAAGAGGAGCCAGCCATTCTTTACAGCTGTAGGAACTACTTGAGTTGGTTATCTGCGGCCTGTGCTCCTGGGAAGGCCCAGGGGAGAGGGATATGTGCCGAGGGCAGGTATGCTGGCTCCCCTGATAGCTATGCCAAACAGCCCAGCAAAGCATGTCAACTTTGTCCAGCTAGGTGGCAGGACAGCAGCTAGACAGCATGCTGGACATAAAATATGTGCATTCATTTTCCTTAGATATCTTTGGGGATCTTGGGAGCAACGTAGAAGGACTTTTTAAATAAATAATTTAGACAAATATCACCTCTGTATGACAGCAAGAAAATATTTTAGAGAAATATGACAGAAATCAGGCATATGAATTTTCCACAAGGGTGAAGTAAATATATTTGATGTTCACTTTCTGGCCCAGACAAAGGGGATTAAATGAAAGAACCAAAGTAAAATAGGCCAGCAAGATGCTATGACTTCTAATCCTCTGATTCTCCCTCTGGATATGGCTCAAATTCATGAGACCCATCTTTACTGATCCTTTCTCTCAATTCCAAGTATCTTGCATCTAAACATTAGGATGCTACACAGTTACTCTGAGTCTCCTTAGTGAAATCCAACTTCTACTGATGCAGTGTATTGGTCAGCTTTCCTGTTGCTTGGACAAAATAGCTGATTAAAGAAAGGAAGAGAGGTTTATTTCATTTACAGTTTCAGAGAGTTCAGTCCATGGCATGCTGGCTCCAAGACAGAAATACCATAGTGGAAGGCTATGGCAGAGAAAAGCTACTCAATTCATGACATCTAGGAAGCAGAGTACAGGGAAAAGGCCAGATTGGAAGAGGACAGAGACCAGACATACAAAATCATGTCCCCATGACCCACCCAGACACACCTAGAAATGTGCTCTATTAATCTGTTGGGTGTCCTTCAAGCCACTCAAGTTGACATTCAAGATTAACCACCACTGCAGCACACAGACAATGAGGTTCATAGTTTAAAACATCATAAACTCTTCTTAATAGAACACAACTACATAATTCATGCAAATATTCCTCAATGGAATACCAAAGAGGGAGAAAGTGTGTACATGTATACATTCTGATCTCCTCCAGGGCAAGTTTTCCTGTGCTGTGGGTACTGATACGAAGACAGCAGAAGAAGGAGCCCTAACACTGAACTTACTGGAAACTGGCATCAAGTCTGGTTGCATCAAAATCACAGCTTTATTTCCAACTGATTAACTTGGTATTTGGCTTTTCCAAATACTCCAGTGTTAATTCAACCAAATCTTTCTCAGTGCCTCTTGAACAATCTTCTTCCAAACTGAAACCATAATTTCAGTGCCAAAACCATTTTGACTTACAGACATTCGGTCTGTTAGAGATTTCAAATGCTTAATAAAGAAAAAAAAAATGAGAGCAGGAGTCAAAAACATGATCAGCCTTGTGTTCAGGTCATAATTACTTGCTTTTCTTCCTCTTCCCCCCAAAGTGTTTAATAATGCTTTTTTTTAACATATAAAAAGAAAATTAGGGCTGGGGATTTAGCTCAGTGATTAGAGTGCTTGCCTTGCAAGCACAAGGGCCTGAGTTCGATCCCCGGCACCACAAAAAAAAAAAGAAAAGAAAATTATTATTTAGACACTGGCAATCCGGTTGGCTCCACATTTTCAGCTATTCTCTTAATCCACATGTATTTAAATATTTAAAGAAGATTTTAATACTTGGGATCTGGAGCTTTTTTCCTCCACAAAACTCCTGTGAGTTCAATCCTTGAAACACGACAAATAAACCCAACAGGAAAACAATCTCGCCTCCTGGTTTACTCTGCTGAGTGATCCAGAGGCAACTCCGTATTTCCACTTCAATCTCCATCCCCTGAATTCTAATTATTTAATAACTACTGTCTAATTGCTCCTATAGTTTATTTTTAAGAAATGCCCTCAATCGTTGGCATTTCTATTTAATACTAATTTGTTAATATGTTTTGTTACTCTTAAATTTCTAAGCAGGTATACATTTCATAACTACAAAGTTTACTGGGAAGACTGTACTTTCTGCTTTGGGCTTATTCTGCTTTTCTGAATCATTAATTATTTTCCAGGGCAAGCATGCATAGCTTCTTGTAGAGATGATTTTACCTTTACATTGCTCTTAGGAATCTTTCAAAATCCATTGACAAAGCAACAGAGCAGTCTGATTCCTGAAACCAAGGAATACAGTACTACCAATATCATTTCCTAAATGTTTCCATGGGTAAACTAAAGATAGATGCACTTTATTGGACAAAAAACACAAAATAAACCATAGATGAACAGAATTAATAAACAGTAGGAAAAAATCCCATTGACTAAACAAGTAATTGAATAAAGAATTCAATTGCCAGTATCAGTGTGACTCGAAGAGGAAGCCAGGAAATGTGTCAAGGAGGGAGACAAAGAGGAAAGACAGTGGTGGTGAGGATGAATGCTGAATTCCCACGAGGCCTGACCACGAGATACAAGGCTCCCCTGCAAGCACCCGACTGCTCTGTCAGTCTAGGAGCCTCGCAGTTGGCACAGAACAGACGAATCTGCTTCAGCAGCTTGGTGAAGACAACTCTTGATCGATTAAATTCCCAGCAAGCAATGAGCTGGCATTTCCAACCTGGGGTATTCCCAGCACCCAGTGGAGAAGGGTCTGTCTGAGCATAGCTGAATTTCTTCTGCTGAAAGATCCTTAAAGTTCAGCAGAACGGAACTCCAGTAGCCTAAGAAAAATATCAAGAATCAACGAATGGGATTATATCAAATGGGCACATGAACTGAGTAGACACTTCTCAATTGAAGAACCATAAATGGTCAATCAGCACAAGAAAAAAATGTCACCATCTTTAGCTTAGGGAAATACAAACCAAAATAACTCTGAGGGTCTCTCTTTCCCCAGTCAGAACCCCAGTTCTTTTATCGAGAACACAAAAAACAACAAATGCTGGCAAAGATATGGGGGAAAAGGAATTTTTCTAACATCATTGGTGGGAGTTTAAACTAGTATAACCACTATGGAAATCACTATGCAGATCTCTAAAAAAGCTAAAAATAGAAATTCCATTTGAGTCACCTATACCTCTCCTGGGTATATTTCCAAAAGCGTTAAAGACATCATATTATAGTGATGCATGTATATTCATGAATAAGAAAACTGATGAGGGAATTCTAGAAGACACCCAAATTACCAAAAAGTTTGGTACAGAACAGTTCTCAAGGTGATAACAATGGAAACTAGATATTCAAACTGACCAGAAGAAAAAGTTTTAAAATAGCCCTGCGCATTCATGTGAGAGTTGACTTGCAGTCATGACAATGTGCTGCTATAAACACACATGTTTCACTGTACGTGATATCTTTAACTCTTTTGAGAAGTACCTGCAAGGAGAATAGCTGGGTCAAATGGAATTTCTGTTTTTAGTTTTTTGAGGAACTTCCATACTGATCTCCATAGTGGTTGTACTAGTTTACAATCCATAGTGCAGAGGGTTTCCTTTTTCCCCTCGGCTTTGCCAGCATTTGTTATTATCTGATTCCTTTTTTTATTTTATGAAAAAATAAAACAAAATTTTGTAACAAAATAGTAAGAGAATAACAATAGTTAATACACTGTATATCATTACCTTCAACATATTTACTCAGAGACAAAAAAAGATTTTCTTACAAAGAAGAAACATATAGATAATAGCACAAAAGTTTCTTTTCAGTGAACTAAGATAAACTAGTAGTACTAATGAAATGAATTAGCATATATATTATTTTTGGTAAAACAAAACAGGTAATTTAGGGATATTATCTGATTCAATGATAGCCATTTTCTTGGAGTAAGATAGAATCTTAGTATTGTTTTAATTTGCCAGAGTATCTCTAATGGCCAGAGATACTGAACATTTTTCATGTATTTATTAGCCATTTGTATTTTTCCTGAGAGGTGTCTATTCATTTCAGTTACTCATTTTTTGATTGGGTCTTTTATTGTGGGGGCCTCTACTTTTCCAAGTTCTTTATATATTCTAGGTATTAGTCCTATTTTCCTATTCTGTAGGTTGTCTTTTCACTCTGTGGTTTCATTTGTTGTGCAGAAGCTTTTTAATTTGATACGATCACATTTATTGATTCTTGATGTTATTTCTTATGCAGTTGAGGTTTTGTTCAGAGAGTCCTTGCCTATGTCTTCAAGAGTTTCACCTGTTTTATCTTCCAGCAGGTTAACTGCTTCTGTTTTTACATTTAGGTCTTTGATCTATCTTGATTTTAGTTTAGTACATGGTGACAGATACGGGTCTAGATTCAATCTTCTGCACGTGGATAGCCAGTTTTTGGAGCACCATTTGTTAAAAAGGCTATTTTTCCTGCAGTGCATATTTTTGGTCAAGGATCAGATAGCTGAATGTGCCTGGGGTTATTTCTGTATCCTCTGTTCTCTTCCATTGATCCAGATGTCTGTTTTTCTGCCCGTACCATTTTGTACAAAAAATATCTTTTGATTAGAAAAAGCTACTTTGAAATTATTTGTTGTAAGGATAGGAAAAAATAAAATAAGGCAATAATACTAACACAAACTACACTCACACTCCATTCCTCCTATATTTGGGATTTTTGTTTTCTCATTTTACACCTTGTTATATTGTTTCTCTCTTAACCTATCAATGTTATTATTTTTAACTGTTCTGTTTTCTGGTTTTCATGCTAAAGAAGTGAGTAGTATAGACGCCACATTTACAATATTAGAGCATTCTGAATGTATTTGTATAGTTATTATTGCCAGTAAGTTTTATACTTTCCCATGTTTTCTTCTTACTTGTCAACGTCTGTTTCTTTCACTGTGAAGAATCCCTTTAGCATTTCTTGTAGGACAGGTCTGATAGTGATACATTCACTCAGCTTTTGTCTGGTAGTGTCTTTATCTTTTCCTTCATTTCTAAAGGATAATTTTGTTGGATATAATATTCTTGGCTGGGAGTTTTTTCCTTCAGCATTGACTATCTTATTTCACTGAAAGATGGCTGAGAGTTTCTGTTGAGAAATCTGCTTTCAAGTGAATTGGAACACCATTAAGTGTTACATTTCTTTTTTCTTGCTACTTTGGGAATCCTCTTTGTCTTTAGCCTTTGATTATATGTCTTGGAGTAGACTCGGTTGAGTTGTATTTGACTGGAGACCTCTGACCTTCTTATATCTGAATAGTTTATCTTTCTCCAGGTTTGAGAAGTTTTCTGTTAACTCTTCGAATAAACTTTCTACCCCTTTGGTATTCTCGAACCCTTCTTGAATCCCAATAACTCAAAATATTTGCTCTTTTAATACCGCCCCCAAAGTTTCTGAAAGTTTTCTTTATTCCTCTTCTTTCTTTTTTCACTTTTCTCCTCTGAGTGTGCATTTTCAAACAGCCGGTCTTCAACCTCACTGTTTCTTCTCTTTGGTCTATTCTGCTACTAATGCCTTCTGTTACATTTTTATTTTGTATAGTATACTTCTGAAGTCAAGAATTTATGTTTATACTCTTAAGCGAAATAAATCGGACACACATGTTTAAATACCACATTGTTTCTCTGGTGTGAGAAACTGAAAGTGTAAATAAAGACTAAAATGTGTTATATTGGGAAAGGGAAGAAAGTGTTCAAATGGGAAAGGGAACAACGGAGGGGGAGGGGGAAAAGAACAGAGAGAAAGAGAAATAAGAAATGGAAGGAAAAAATGTAAACAAAGCTTTTGTAAATAAGGAGGGAGGAGGGGTGAAGGGAGGGGAGGGGAATGGGAAAAAAAGAAGCAACAAGATATATCACGTACAGGTACAAATCCCTATGATGAATGTTATCACTATGTACACCTAAAATGTACCATTAAAATAAAATTTTTTTAAAAGCATAAAAAAAGAATTTATGTTTAATTTGTTTAAACTAATCCAATCTCTGTTGAGTATCTATGATAAAGTATTGAACTGTTTCCGCATGTTTTTTTTGAAGTTTGTTGAGTTTCCTTGAAACTGCTATTCAATTGTGTATCAATTGCTTTATGGACAGATTCTGGCACCTTATGCTATCCAGTAGGTGAGGTAACAGTTCCCTGGACATTCTTCATACCTACCGGCACAGGACAACATCTGCTAATTGACAGATTATGTATTTTTATTCCAGGCTTCCCGGTCTGGCTTGTTCCTGTCTGTCCAGCAGTCAATCTCTTTTCTGAGCCTGTGGCACTGCTGCAATTTTAGCACTAGATGGTGCCCTATGTCCAGATTTGCCTCTAGTCTGAGGAGATTGTGTTGTTATTCTTTCAGTGCTAGAGGGCACTCTGAGCCCACGTTTGTCCCAAATTTGCAGCCCATGACTTATTCAGAGTGAACTGAAGAGTACCTAAGAGTAGCCTGACCCCAAAAGCTTCCACCTAGATGTGGGTGAACCTAGATGTCTTGTCCACAGGATTTTGCTCAGCATGAGGCCTCATTACAGAGGGACACCCCGAGGTTCCTAAGCAATGATGTGATTCCCACCCCCTCTTCTTCCCTCAAACAGACAATGACTTTCTGTGTTGCTTGGGGTTGGAGAGGGCTGGGGTGGGCAGGGATATGGCCACCAAGGCAGCAGTGTTGGTACAGCCACCAAGGCCCAGAGCCCTTTGCCCAGTAAGACTAACACAGTAATAGGTTCAAGGCCCACACGGCTGTGGCCCACCTGTTCCTGTGGTGTGCTTATGTCCACCACCCCAGTTAGCTACAGGTGATGATGGCCAGAATGTGAGTCCATTCCACTGGGCTACAGGTCTACCTGGCACTAGGACAAGTCTGGAGGCTCTATTCACAGGTACTGGCCTGGGGACAGAGGATCGCAGGATCTCCTCATAATGGGGTATGACCAGACCAGCACTAAGCTCCAAGGCAAAGTCCTGTGCTTACAACCCCATCCTACCCCTGGCGAGTGGGGTCATCTACCACTCCTCAGATAGGGAGAAGAGTGGTGGAGGTGGTCCTGCGCTGCCAGGCTAACTCTGGCCCAGAGGCTCCTATGTCCACAGGCACAGGCTTCAGGGCAGGGGAAATGGGGCTGCACTTGGAACAAGATTTCACTGTAACAAGTCTAGTAAGAGGTTCCAAACCAAGACCTGGATTCAATTCCCTCTCCAAGCTTCAGAAGCTCACTCTAAGGGAGAGGTGACACAAGCAATTCTTCCTCCTTCCATTCTTCAACACTCCTTTTCTTATTATCATGCTAAAGCCAAGCACTGTACTCTTTCACCTGTGTCCTTAGCTCTCAGCAAGGTAATTTCATATGTGAGCAGCCATTCAAATTCATGTCTGTGTGAAGTGATGATTGCTGGAGGGTCTTGCTCAGCCACCATCATTTGCCTTGCATTGCTTGACTAAGCTTTTGATCTGAGCTCTGATCTTTCCTAGACCATCAGTGTTCACTATCTTTCTCTCTCCACATCAAAAATCTGCCAAAGATGTTAGGACACTTAGTGCTACATGAATACGGACCTTCAGCGGCCTCATCTGCAAAAGTGGGCATAAAACCAATATATGGCCTGATATTCTTTATAAGGTTATTATATGCAAAAAAATGATCATTTTGAGACATTTCCCAAAAGAAGTAGCAACAGCCAATAAATATATGAGAAATGTTCAATACCACAAACTCAGGGAAATACAAATCAGAACTACAATGAGATTCCATCTCACCCCAATCAGAATCGCTATGATCAAAAAAAAAAAAAATGTTGGTGAGGATATGGAGAAAAATGAGCCCTCATACACTCTTGGTGGGAACGGACATTTAGTACAGCCAGTATAGAAAATAGTCCGGAGCTCCCTAAGAAACTAAAATAAAGCTACCATATGACCCAGCTATTGCACTCCTAGGTACATACCCAAAGGAAATAAAGTGAGTGTACAGAAGAGATACCCGCACCCTCATATCAATACCGAAGATCCAGAACCAGCCAGGGTGCCCATCAACAGATAAATGGGTAAAGAAAATATGGTACGTATACACATATAACTAGGCCATAAAGAATAAAATCCTGTCATTTGCAGGAAAATGTGCGCAACTGGAAGACACCACATTAAGTGAAATAAGCCAAACTCAGAAAGACAAGTATTGTATGTTCCCTCTCAAATACAGCAGTACCTCAGTTCATGAACTTGATTCTTTCCACAATTCTGGCCCCAAACCACGCTGGACAAGAACTGAATCAAATTCAATGGTTGGAGTCAATGTTGTTGACCTTATGGGGAAATTTGATTCGGTTCTCATCCATTTCAGTTTGCAACCAGAACTATGGAGAGAATCAAGTTCATGAACCAAGGTACTACTGTATAGGAATCTTTTAAAAGATGATCTGAAAGTAAAAGAGGGATTAGTAGGTACCAGGGTCGGGGGATAGGGAGAGAGGGTTGAGGGTAGAAGGGTGTATGAATATGATCGATGTATACGGTATGCTTGTATGGGAATATCACAATGAATCTCATTAATCTGTGCAATTAATGTGCATTAATAATTATTTTTTAAAATGTGTTGTAAGCAATCGAGATATTAAAATTAGTGTGTGATGGTTACCAATCTAAGAAGGACAAACAGGGTGAGCATGGGAGCTGGGAGAGCACAGAGAGTCCCACATTGAGGGTGACACTGCACAGTGAGGCCTGACCCCAAGGGCCCTAGTCCCACATCACTCGCACACAAGTATCTCACTGTATCTGCTTTCTGGGAAAACATAACTTGCCTCATGAATTACTGGGAAAAGCAAAGCATCTGCAGAAAGAACATACTGAAGGAAAGAAAGAAGAAAGAGAAGAGAGAAAAAAGAAAAAGAAGAAAGATCAGAAGTTCCTCCAACAACGGTTGGGACAGCACGAGCTCTCGCCTTCCTCCAGGCGACCTTGAAAGCTCTCAGGCCCATGAAGCCATGTGTTTGACAAACCATGTAAGGGACAGGCAGAGGCAGAGAGGAGCGGAGAATCCAGCCCAGGATGGGTGTTAGACAACCCCGGCCACTAGGTCTAGAGAAGCAGCCCAAGCCCCTCCACAGGCTGCTGTGTTCCCTGCAGTCCCTGAATTGCCCCGCTTGGCGGGCATGGCCTCACACCATCCCCACACACTTTAACGGGACGCCACCTCGTGCACACAGCTGTCCTCACAGCTGCATCTTTCTTCGGGCCTCTGCCAGGCTTCCCGGATCCCAGGCGCGCTTGAAATTCAGGCCTTGCTGTCTTGCTGTGTTCCCTCACTCTAATAAGATCTCTGAGGGCAAAGCGGGGCATTGATTTTCTTCCAGTCAATTGTGAGCTGCTGAATTCTAGCATTTCCAGTCTCATTGTGAAGCCTTGACACCAGCCGGAACTGCACGTTGTGAGATGTGGCCTGTGTCCCAGGGACACCTGCAGTACCTGTGCAGTCTCTCCCAGTGCCGTGGAGCCCATATAGTTTGGCTAAGGAGGTGGGCACAAAGTGCCTGGCCCTCCCGCCACTCCCTCCCTGCCCAGCCACGCACCAGGCTCTCAGACAACTCCCCGCCTCGTGGTCACCAGTTGTGAAGGTGGTTTCGCACTTTGGGCCAATGGTCTACAAAAAGACAGGACACACTTCTTCCAAATGCACAGTCAGAGAGCATTCATCCCTCAACTGCCAGGACACATCACATGAAGCATGACACGTTCCAGGAGCTGAGGAACAAAGACCTCAGCCACAGACAAATACAAGCCAGCCAGGCATACCAAAGACAACCAAAAAGCACCCTCTGCACCTCCATATGCCCACCCTGCTGTGATCACTGCAATTATTCCTGCCTCTCTTTACAGGGAGCTATGAGCATGATAGACAAGGTCACGGGCCATCTCCCTGGTGTCTGAGACACGGGAAACCAAAACAAATCCGGGCAGGCTGGGCTAACAGCACTGGACAGAGATCACACCCTCAATTTATGCCAATTAACAGACAGACCCTCACACCCACATACACAGATGGAACCCTCAGGAAACCTCAGAAACTCACTTCTTCCCTGTATCCCCTTCAGCTCCCTTCCTCCCTCCTCATCCCCACATCCCAATCCCATCATCAGGAATGAGAGGGAGTCAGCCTGTGACAGAACAGGAAGGATGGGCCTAATCCAAGAGCACAACAAAGCCCACCAGGCAAAGGATGCCCTACTCTGCCCTGTACATTGGCAAAGATTTGCAGAAGAAAACAAAGAATCTGTATTAGAAACAGAGAATTGGAATTCCAGGGACAAGGGAAATCCAACTTGTAAATCCTCTCTTGTAAGTAGCTCCTGTCCTCTTCCACATCCTGCTTCATCATCCTTGCTGTGGAGTTCCTGATCCTCCCAGTGTTTAAAAATCATTTTCCTTTGGGCCATGGGAAGAAAACCACTCTCGTTGGCTCTACTCAAGCACAGCTATGCCATCTCACCTCCTGCTAAGTTACATGATCCAAAACACAGCAGAAGCTGAAACTGCCACTTTTGTCTCTAATGTCACCCCCAAAAAAAGCATTTGGGGCTCCTTGGTCCTAGCACAGGTCCCTCTACTACTAACCCTCTCTAAGGTTGGTCAGTGGATGACCAACAGTCTGGTCAGAAATGACGGCCCCAGGGCTGGTGGTGTAGCTCAGTGGTAGAACATCCGCCTAGCAAGTGCAAGGCCCTGGGTTCAGTTCCCAGAACCAAAAGAAAAAAAAAAATTGTTGGTCTCAGGCAACTACACATCTGCCCTAGTCCACACAGAATGCAGGTGCTCTCGGGGCTTTCTCTCCAAGCTCACATGCGGTTCATCCAGGGAAAGATGAACTTTTCCATGCACAAGGCCATGCTGAGGAAATCAGAAGCAGCTCCTGTCCAGGCAGCATCCAGAGTATGCACCTAGACTCGGTGAAAATCTTCGTGGGTGACAGGGATGATAACAGTCACAAGGTGCAGTGTTCTGCTCCCTCAGGTTTTTGTAGCAACACTGATCCTGGTTGTCTTCTTAAGACTTCAAGATTTCCCTGCTTCACAGTCTGTCTAGATCTCTCTCCTGGGCTTCAGGAGAAAACTATTCTCACCTGGCTAGGGCACCATAGGACATACCCTAAGTCCGCATTGTGTTAAAAACAGCCAACACTGCATAGCAAAAGTTGAACTAACAGAGTCATGGATGATTAGTTAAAAATCAAGCAATCCCTCCAGTGTGCTGATTCACACACTCCACACTGGCTTCTTTCAAACACTCTGCTTCAGTGAACCCACACTGCAGCCTCTCATGGAAAAGTCATGTCTCCTTGCTCAAAGGGAAAGTTGTATTAGTTACCTTTCCTGTTGTTATGCCAAAATACCTGGAAAAAACAACTTAAAGAAGAGAAGATATATTTTGGCCCATGGTTTCAGAGGTTTCACTCCCTGGTCACTTGGCTCCATTGTTTCTGGGGGGCAGGACATCAGGGCTGGGAGGACTTGGTGGAACAAAGCTGCTCGCCTCATAGCAGCCAGGAAGCCGAGAGAAAGAAAAAGGAGTCAGGGACAAAATACACCCTTCAAAGGTACACCCCAAGTGACCAATTTTCTGTGTTAGTTAGCATTTCATTGCTGTGACAAATACCTGAGAAAAACAATTTAAAGAGGAAAGGTTTCTTTTGGCTCATGGCTTCAGAGCTCTAGGTCTATGGTCAGCTGGCTCCACTGCCTGAAGCTCTGTAATGAGGGCAAAACATCATGGTGGAAGGGTGTGGAAGAGGAAAGCTGCTCACCTCATGGCAACTGGGAAGCTGAAAGAGAACAAGAAAGCCAGAGAGGAAGGGGCTGAGCAACAGATACACCCTTCAGAGTTGTGTTCCGGTAACCCAGTTCCTACAGCTGGGTGCCACCTTCTTAACAGCCCACTTAGCTGTGAATTCATCCGTGTAACACTCTGTTGATGAGGTCAGCACCTGATGAGCCAATCGCCTCTCACAGCCCCACTACTGATGCACTGAGATCAAACCTTCAACAAACGAGCCTCTTAGGGCACATTAGATTCAAACCATAGCAAAAGCCCACATATTGAGGTCTGGTTTCCAGGTGACGCCTTCGGCAGGGAGCAGTCTGATGCCTCACTTTTCAGAGTGAGAGAGGAAGCAAAGAAGTCAGTACATGCAGGTCCACATGCTAACCTGCTTCCTTCAGGAGAGGGGCCGCCCTGTTCCTTAAAAATGAATGAGGCTGGAGCCACAGATCACCTCCTGGGGACCAGCCAGGTCATGCAGCTGTCAAAGGATAGTCACTCACCACCTGTGAGCATGAAAGGGCAAGAGACAGGTGAGTGTCTTAGGGACCCTCTCCAACACTGCAGAGCACAGGGAGGACCCTATTCTGTATAGAGCAGATAGGAAGCCGGGCTTCAGAATTAATGAACAGCAGCTCAAGTATCCATTTTCACTCCTATCAGCTGAGACTTTGGGGAAATTATTAATTCAATTTTTCTTCCTCGTCTGTAAAATGGCCATGATAATAGATGGTTGCAACTCATGGAGTAAAGCTTAGCACAATGCCTGACACAAAGGAAGCACTCAACAAACTCTCCCTGCCCATCCCAGTCCATTCTTCCTGACAGAAACACCGGTGTTGAGTCGCCCTCTCTCAATGACACACAATGAGAGAGCTAGTTCCCCTCTCTCCAGATGATCATCCTCTGCAGAAGCCCAAGCCTGCGGAACTCCAATAATTCTCAGAGGGAGAGAAGCTGCTCCTAGGCAGTTTGGAAATGGAGAAGCCACCTATAGGAATGGAAAGGAGAGCATAGGGCTGGGTGGGCAGGATGGAAAACAACTTCCCACACTGAGGACTGCCCCACACAATAAAGAATATTCCCGCCAAAACACCAACAGTGCTTCCACTGGAAAACACAGACTCCTTGGAACGTATCTGTAGACGTGGGACAGCAAACAGTCACTTCAACAAGAGGTCGGAGTGGGGAGTAACCACAACCAGAAAACCACCAATACCTCCTAACAGCTTCAGGTGGCTCCACGTGGAAGGGAATCTGGCTGGCAGAGGCCAGTGTGTCCCTCAGGGCCTCGCTGACTTCCCGCAACTGGTCCTGGGGCAGTCGGGCCACCAGAGTCGCCAAGCCACAGCCCTGCCACTGGAGTGCTCTCTCCTGCTCCTCTGTCCCCCTTCTCAGCTGCTGATCCTCTGCCTCCAGCGCAGACATTCTTTCTTGGAGAGCGTCCACTTCTTTCTGCAGAGAACGGCAGAGGAGACTTGATGAATGAACCTTCCCAGGGGCCTCCCCTGCTGATCATGGCTGTCAGGAGAGGGGCTGTATGCACCGGGCTGCACAGCTCTCTGCGAGGCCGGCAGGTTTCTGGGAGTTTGCTGAACTGGAAAACTCATGCCAGCTTTATAATTCTCATGAGTTGGCAGAAGGAAAAATATTCCTTCCCAAGCATTAAATAACTATTGGGAGTCAGCCAAAGATTGGACTGAGATGAACCGGCAAATAACGAATAACTGGCTTTGCTACAGATGAAGCACGAGGACACAAGGAGCATATATCAGGCACTGAGACTTGTGTTACAGACCAACACAGGACATAGCTGGTCTGTCCTCAAGCACGAGAATTCACAGTGCAGAGAAAGACTGAAATCCTAGCTTCTCATGTCTACAGGGTGGAGAGAATAGTGAGATGCTACACAGTATACTGGAGTTGGAAGTTCATAAAAATATTACATGAATTTAATTTCTACTAACATAACAAACCAAAATCTAAATCACCCACACCTCTCATTCAATCTTGAGGCCAATTAATAAAACAAGCAGCAGGTAACTGGAAACCAGCATGTGCACAGTGCTTGGGCAGATCATCATCTCACTGCCCAGAGGACACAGAATTAAAAACTAGACTCCTAGTGAACTTGCCCCAGTGTTGCATCATTGTTCCGGGCTGATAACAGCCCACAGCCCCGATCCTGCTTCTGCCACACACTCACGCATGCGCTCTTCACCCGAAGGTCTCAACTCCTTCCCACTGGTCCCTCCTGCACCCAGCTCTACATCCTAAGGAAACAAACAATGCCTTGTGTCTTCTGTGGGGTCCCAGCCACAGCACAGCCGACAAGGCCCCTCAACCAACCCCCAGCTCCCACCTTTGGATCCCAACCCTCCTTCTCCCCTTCCTTCTTTCCTTCCTCCCTTCCTTCTTCCTTTCCTTTTTTCTTCCCTTTCTTCCTTCTTTTCTTTCTTCCTATTTCCTTCCTTTTTTTGTTCTTTCTTTCTCAGTTTTTCTAGACTGTAGTAAAATGCACATGATACAAAATATACCATCTCGACCACTTTTAAATGTACAGGTCAGTGGCACTTAGTTTCATTGTTGTGCCACCTGAAACCCTGCACCTATCAGACACCACCCCTTCCCTTCCCTGCCCTGGATCCACCTTCCACTTTGTGTCTCTGTGAATCTTCTGACGACCCTAGGGACCTCACGGAAGCGGAAACATACAGTGTTGGTGAAAGGCTTACTTCATTTCACTTTACATAATGTCTTCAAGGGTCATTGTATTGTAGCCTGCATCAGAATATCCCTCCTTTCTAAGGCTGAATAATACTCCCTTCAAGGCAGCCTCATACCGCAGTTTATTTATCTATCATCCACTGATGGCCACTTGGATTGTCAGCACCTTTGGGTATCACGAACAGTGCTGCTGTGGCCACGGGTGTGCAGATACCTCTTCATGTCCACATTTCAGTTTTTCACATCTACCCCCAAAGAGGGATTGCTGGAGCTCACATGGTGAGTCTATTTTCAATTTCTTGAGGAGGCTGCAAACTATTCTCCATTTTGGTCCTATAACTTATTCTTAATACAGCAATAAAAATGATTCTTTTAAAAAAAAATGATTCTTTAAAGTGTGGTCAGGCCAAGGGTGGTGGTGCATACCTGTAATTCCAGCACTCTGGGAGGCTGAGGCAGGAGGGTTGCAAGTTCAAGCCCAGCCTGGGCAGCATAATAATTTAATGAGGACCTGTCTCCAAAAAAAAATTTTTTTTTAATTTTTAAAGGGCTGAGCATGTAGCTCAGTGCAAAGGCCCTGGGTTCAATCCCCAATACTGCAAAAAATAAAAATAAAGTGTGGTAAGATCATGCCATTTCATGAGTAAAACTCTCAAGATCTCCCCATTACAGCCAGAGAAAAGCCTCTGACCTCCTCTCTTTCCTTTCCACACATGCACTGCTCCAGCTGCCTCGGCCCTCCGTGGCTTTCTGAACCCACAGCACTACACCAGCCTCCAGCCCTCACATGGCTGTCCCTGCCCAGACGCTTGAAGACATGTGTCGGGCCTGGCCCCCTCCTCAGTCCCACTCTTCATCCATCTCCCTGGCCTGCACACTGAGGCTCTCACCACCTCTAACCCACCACCCTGATTCAGAGTCTTAGGATGTCTGCCATCTGTCTCCTAACTGCCACCCCAGGGAACGCTCCACAGGGATCCTGAGCATTCACACGGCATCTGGCACACTCGGACCCTGAGGAAGACCTATGGAATAGACAAGAGACATCCCTAGAGTGCCACCGGCACTAAGCTACAGCACAGAGTACTTCTAGCACTGAGTACCTGCACTTAGATTTTTTGTACACGCTGACATTCTCAGGAGTTGAGGTGAGCACTGTTAAAAACTCAAAGCCGGATTCTGCACTGCCAGCTGTCCACACTGTGCAATGCTCCCTTGCAGACCTGAGTGTTCAGTCTGTCAGGGGATATTTCCAGATTGCCACGACTCTTGCCTCCCTTCGCCATCTTACTACCGTGCCACTTGGGTGGGCAAACAGCTGGCAAGAATGCTCTGCATGGGAGCATAGCTTACCCAAGCTGGTCAGCCACTTAGAACCTGCACCATGCTTTGAACTCAGGCGGTGAGTACCCTGCTCTACCCTGAAGTTGCTGCCACTGACCAGTGCTTCCTGGTGCCCCGCCCCAGCCCTGTTCCCTTATCAGTTCAAGTCGCCAGGACCCCAGTCCACCCTGGGCTGCCCTGTCCACTCCCAGTGCTCCTGACTGGCTTCTGGCTTTACCTTGGTGCTGTACCCAGGTTCCAGCCCCAGAGGATTCTGGGCCACCCATCGGCACTGCTTCGGCCAAGTGTGGTTTCCACTCAGCCTGCCAGTCACTCCAGACGCTCCCATCCTGCCGGTGCAGACTCGTGACTCTGCCTGGGAGGCGCTGCCCACAGCCCACAGAGCCAGGAAGTCCCACAAGCATTCCCAAGGCACCGGGCTGTCTCCCTTCCAGGGGAAGCCACTACAGGTCAAAATGACGGCAAATGGACAAAGTCTGGCCCTCATTCGTGACAAGATCCTACCAGCCATCCGGCCATTCCCACCACCTCTCCATCGGCAAAACACAGACCCACTTTGCCTCATTTAGCTTCAGTGGATGAGAACCCCCAACTCCAACCCCAGACGTCTGCTCCCCTCTCACCTGCAGCTGCTGCTTCTCCTGGAGAAGCCAGTCCCGCCTTGCGAAGGTCTCATGCAGGCTGTCCTGGTTTGTGGGCTCCAGGGGCTGGGACTCACTTCCAGGTGGAGCCGGGGCACCGTCACCGCCCGCCCTTAAAGGAACACACACATGTTGGCACAGGGGTGGACAAGCCCACAGGGTTTTTCAGTCAGGAATATCACAAAGTGACCCCCAGCCCTTCTGATCCTCAGGAGGATCGCAGGCATGAGGTCCTGATGGATTGTTTCCATTTTGTTCACAATCTGTTGGGGCTTTTGCTTTTTCTCCAGTCAAATTCCTGCTGTGGAACCTGCACTTTCCCACAAGGCCACTTGTGGCTGTTAACACGTGACACTTGTGGAGCCTGAACTAAAATGAACTGGATAAGTATAAAGTGCACATCCAATTTAAAAGACCATGTGAAAACAAAGAATGCAAGATAACACATTGGTGATATATTATGTTCATTATACACTGGAGTCATAATATTTTGGAAATACTGGGTTGGATTAAATATATGGTTAATTAATTTTGTCAACTGTGAAGGTACACACCTGTAATTTCAGCACTCTGGGAGGCTGAGGCAGGGGAATCCAAGTTCAAGCTCAGCCTGGACAACTGATTTAAAATTTAGCAAGACCCTGTCTCAAAGTAAAAAATTAAAAAGGGCTGGGGATGTAGCTGTGTGTGAAGACCCTGGGTTCAATCCCCAGTACACTGCCCAAAAAGTTAATTTTTAATTAATTTTGTCTGTTTCTTGCGTTTGTTTTTTTTTTTTAATGGCACGACTAGATCAACTGAAGTCACATATGAGACTCACATTCTACTGCACAGGGCATCCTGTCTTGGGTCACACAACTGAGCAAATCCCATGGCTGCTCTTGAGGGCGGAGCTCCAAGGGAGGAGTGGCTGACCTACAGAAGCTTGGGCCACAGCTCCTCAGAAAAGTTTGCTGAAAGACTGCTCAAGGCCACTTGAGACCTGATTGACTCCCTCTGCTATTCTTGCAGGAGTCCATGAACTTGGTGACATGATGCGGAGGACAAGCGGCCCAGGCTTGACCCTTGTGCTGGTGAGTGGTCCTCACCCCAATCTCGTAGGTGTTTACCACCAAAGCAGGATGAACTCAGCCTAGAGTACTTAGCTTCTAACTCAGTGCAGAAATAACTGGATAACTCAAGAAGAGTTCTACCCAGTCAAGAAGGAAAAGACAAGTGCACCGATGAGAAATTCCAAGAGAGAAATGACAAAGGGTTAAAGAACGTATGTATCATCAAAAATGGTTTTAAACGCAGATCCAAACAACAAATGTCATCTCTCACCTAACAAACTGGCAAATGTTTTCATAAGCCATAATTCTCTGGTGAGAGTAGAGAATGAGACTTAAATTTTACTCTAACTTGGGGTCCTATATCCTCCTCCCAAGGATGGCACATAAATAACACAAATGTACACAAAGATTAGCTATAAGAACATTTTTTCTCAGCAGCCCCAAATTGCAAACACCCTCTCTAAGGGGCCACCCAAGGACAGTGCTGTACTCCACTGAACACAAAAGGGGACTGAGACAGTGAACAACTGATCCTGAGATATACTGTGCTAAGTCTGTCTCCTTCCCCTCCCACCCCACCACATATTCATGTATTCATCCAGGAAAAGAAAAGACATTACCATGTTCACTGTTATGGTTTGATCTAAAATGTCCCCCAAAGCTCATGTGGTCAGAGGTGGGGCTTTTAGAAGGTGATTGGCTCTTCAGGTGCTATACTCAACAGTGGATTCATCCATTGATGGGTTAATAGCTGAATGTTCTGTTAGGAGATGGGGCTTGATGAGAGGCAGGTCACAGAGGTGTAACCTGGAAAGGTATATTCTTGTCCCTGGCCTCTTCCTATCTCTTTGGCTCTTTCCCTGTCTCTCTCTCTGCTTCCTGTTGACAAGGGTTCAGCAGCTTTCTCCGCCATGCCCATTCACCATGCTGTATGTCTTTCAGTCATAAACCACAAACTGAGCTCTCTGAAACCACGAGTCAAAATACTGTAAATCTCTCATCCTTTAATTTGTGTACATCAAGTATTTTGTCCCAGCAAAGGAAAGCTGATTAATATATCCACCTACTACATGTGAAGAATTGTGCTTGCTGTTGGGGACAAAATGGTAAACAGCTTTGTTTCTCTGTAAGCAGGGACACATATATCACCAGAAAATTGCCCAGCAATGGAAAATGCTCCATGCAAGGAGCAAACCCAGGACTGTGGAGTTAAGGAGCCTTCTGCTCCAGCCTTAACACTGGAGCACTTAGAAAACAGCTGAGCCTCCAACCCTGTGCAAGGCAGCTCCCCTGATTCCTTCAGAAACAATACTAGCAGATATGTTACCTCCAATTCTGGCAGTCTGAAAACAGCAGCTACAGAGACAGGGAAGTTAGTTTTCTGATGCAAATTCAGATATCCTGGTGTGACCATTAATCGTAATATGTCAACTTGATTAGGTTAGGAAATGCCTAGTAGATTAATAAAGCACACTTCTGGGTGTGTTCGAGGGGTGATTCTACAGATGACTGGCCTGTGAGACAGCAAACTTAGTGGGGAGAGACCTACTCTGATTGTGGGTGGTGCCATCCGATAAGCTTGTGGCCTCAGTGGAATAAAAGGGAAAGAAGATGGTGGGGTTTTGGGGAGCTCCAGTCTGCTTGAGCAGCTCTCCCCTTTGCTGCTGTCACCTTTGGACGTCAGACTCCAGTGTCTTCAGATTCCAACGTAGCCTCACACCAGCAACTCTCCAAGGAGCTTCCAGGCCTTTGACCTCAGACTATGCTGCATCCTTGATACCTTTTGTTCTGTGGCTTCTGTCTTCTTAGGCTGAGCAGCTACTGGATCCTCTAGCTCTCCAGCATACACATGGCCACTCTGGACTCTCCTGCCTCTGATCTTGTAAGCCTACCTAATACATCCCTTTGCAGAATTATGCACGTATTTTCTGGCAATTCCTTTCCTCTAGAGAACTCTGACTAATAAACCTGGACAACCCTGAAAATAACTTACTTACTATAACATACCCTGCAAAATAGAAGTTTCTTCCCTGTTTCATGTACTAAAGACAAATAATAATAGTAGTAGTAACAGAAAAATATTTGAACTCAGAATAAAATTAACTTTTATGAATTGGGAATGTACTGTACACATTACCGTTTTCATTACAGATCTAAAACAAGATGTTATTCTCAACTTTGCCAGTGAAGGGACCAAGTCTCGGGGAGAATAAGGGACTCACTGGTGGCCACAGACAGGGCAAGAAGCAACGCTCAGGAGCCAGTACAAACCAGGCTGGTCCCCACCACCACCGGTTCCAGTGCTTTCCATGTGCTACACCATCTTGCTTCTCAGCAAGCTCAGAAGCCCGTTGCCCTTTGCTTCTAACCACGTTCCTCCCACCGTGGGGCAGGAAGTCCCCTCACCAGCTGTTCACAAGGCAGCACAGCATCAGCAAGCCCTGTCCATGGGGGTCAAGGTCACAGCTGGGCCTGGGGCCTGCCTTTCTCTGGCTGTGTCCTGGGACTTACCCAAGCCCTCTGAACTTGTCTCAGTTTTACAGTGAGGCTGAGGATGGTGACAGTGATGACAATGATGCCTTCTGCCCATGGCTGATATGAGAATTCCATTTATTTAACACATGACCACGGAGTGCCTCCTGTGTCTGTGTGCAGGACCCGCCCACATGCACTGGGGCCATTGGGGGAAGGAGACAGAGCACCTCTGCTCTAACTGTTGACCTGCCAGTGCCCAGTATTTCCCTTGGGAAGATAAGCACCAGATTCGTGCCTGGTGGCCACACAGTCCTACATGGGTGATGAAGACTAAAAGTACGATACGTCTGAGGGTCTCCACATGCACCATGGTTCAGGCCCTCTCAGGCTGAACATCTCTAGGAAGTGGATGCGCTTCCACCCTGGGCTTCGGAGTCACGGCTTGAGGTCATCGTTCTGGACCGAGCCTCGGAGGGTACCTGAGTTCATTTCATGGTGATGTCCCTAGCACCAACCCCAAGCGAGGACTTAGCAAATATTTGTTGGATAATTTAATGAGTCCATAGCTTAAGAAATCCAGAAGTCATTTATATTCAATTTCCTATTGCATTAGATCATTTCTTTGCACTCATTTATTTCCCAATTTGCTCTGCTTATGCTAATATTAAGAGTTTCTTGAATTTCCTAAATAGAAACCATCTGGGTCAGGATGGGAGCTATTGAAGGAAATCAACACAGAATTGAAAATTAGCTGCAGAGGAGGTACAAGTGGGTAACTGGGAATTCTCTATATTATGGTTAATCACATTCATTACTTAATCCATAAGAAAAGCCCTTGTGATTAACCAAAACGCCTCTGTCTGTCTCTCACACCCGTGCCTCGGGTACAGAAAAGGGTCCCCGGGGGTGGGGCTGGGCCCAGGCCACACTACAGCTTTGTAACAAAGCAGGGACAGATCTCCCTCCCCTACACCTGCAGTCCTCAGAGTCCTGCACCCTCTGCCTCTACTCTGCCTCTACTACGCTGCTCCCTTTATATTCCGTAAATCTCGATGTGTAATCCCTAATGTCGGTGCAAATTAGCATTGCTGCTACAAACTAATCAGTATGTAAAATGAGCAAACCCCTCAGGGGCAAGAATTAAAAACACCACAGAGAGGATGTTAGAACAGCACTAGGTGCCCACAGGGACTCGGCATCTAAGATCCCTCTCTCAGACTCGGGGTTCACGCAGGCCCCCCTTTGGGCTTGCCTGGTACTGAAAAAATCTACTGCACTGTCTTTCCACCAATAATATAAGGACGCATAAAACCCATTTGTAAAATAAGAACTATGCCACGGTGGGGGCGGGGAACATAGCATCAAACTGCATGGGAGAACATTTTCATCCCTGGGTGACACTCAGGATGTGACCATTTAAGTGCCAATTCCAGTGACACCGAAAAAGGAAAGATGCAGCTGCCACGTGGGATGGGTCCCAGGCAGGTGCCTAATGGGGTCACCTGTGAGGAGCCCACTTGCCACCTGCTCCCCAGGGCAGCACCCCGATCCAGGCTCCCCAGTACCCTCAGCTTTACCAGCTGCCTGCAGAAGCCTTCGGGTGAGGATACCAAAAGGGCTGAGCATCTGCTCGTGAGTGTCCTCGTCAGGACCACAGAGGCAAAGGCTGTGTGTAAGCAGCTCTGTAGAGACTCAAGAGGTGCCTTCTCAGACACTAACATCAGCAGCCTTCACAGGGCCAAAAACTGTCAGGCTGGAGCTTTCACTGAAATGATGGCAAAAACAAAGCACAGAGGAGGGCCACCTCCATTCAATGGCCTCATCCAGGAGCAATGATTGAGCGCATCTCTTCTAAGCAGCATGGCCGCCATACTGCTCCCCAGAGATGCCTGGGCTACCAGATTCACCACTTTCTCTTGGGAAGATGGTGTTAAGTGGTTCTGACCTGTTCTGGAACCCTCGAAGTGTGCTTTGGGCCTAGACATGAACATCCAATAAACAATGTCATAAATCACCAAGGCCACTCTGAGGGCAGAAGAGAATACTGTAAAGCTGCCACGGATGATACAGGCAGCTTGTCATTCCTCCTCACATAGATGGCTGGCTCTGTGACAGGTGACAGTGAGGAGAAGGGAGAAGTCATTTTCTTTACGAAACCAGTCTTCACTATCTACACAGTCTTACTCCACTCACAGAAGTAACTATCTCACAGGAGGTCACGTGAATATTCATTTGGGTTCATAAAAACTGTGCCTGATGCGTTGGCCTCAGAACAGACTCCTGTTGAATTTAAAGAAGAGAATGAATGGGGAGACCTTTATCTGGAAGTTTCCATTTATAATCCACTAATTCCAGAGCAAATTATGAGGAGTCCCTGCGCTCACCTCAACTCATTTCCCCCCATCTGCTTTCTCCCTTCTCTTCTTAAAGCTATGACAAGGCCTTCTGATGTGTCCTCTATGCTAGCTAGCATCGTTTTTGGCATTCCCCTCAAGCTCCAATTTGAGACTCAGAAACATACCCTGGAACATCGGTAAGAGAGGGAATTTTACGGGGAGCACAGCCATCTTGTTATATCCCCTTGGTATAGGTTACTTTCCAGTCTCCAGTGTGTGGTTATTCCAACCTGAGCTTGGAGCACATTGTCAATGGGTCCTGTGATACCATAGTCTGCAAGAGTCCACACATGACAATTCAGGGGTCACATATTTCCAGGGGGATGGAGGCAGAACACCCTGCAACAGCAGCGTGATGCTGCCCCCTAGTCAGCTTTTCGGTCCATCTCAAGAGAGACACAGGGACAGAACCATGGGGACAGGTACCACCTTGACAGGCCAGCCACCGTAGGAAGCCACCAGGTCCCTTTAGGGTTTTTGTTTTTGTTTTTGTTTTTGTTCTATTCTGTTTTGTTCTTTACCTATTTATGGCCCCCTTTAGTAGATTCTAGAAACCTCCTTGGAAAGGTGAGTATGCAAAGACATGGGGTGTCCCCTTTGGGAATAAAGTGACTATCAGCTCTTGGGGTGGAGGGCTGTCTCTAAGGCCGGGCTGCCATACACATGGTTAAGAGAACAAAGTTGTGCTGCACTTCCATGCCAGCTCCTAACCCAGGGGATCCCACTGCACAGTGTCCTTAAACTCATACTGGTCAATGGAGGATGGGTCAAATATTCACTTCACAAGCTTCCTAGAGTTGGTGACTTTCCGAAGCCTGCTCAGTCTGTGGTTCTGACCCATACACGTTCACCCTGCCACAGACTGGCTCCTCTTCTGCCTCAGTTTCCTTCCTGTTCCGTCCCTCACTGAGACCTTGATAGTTGCATCTTTGCTGGTCAGCTCTTTCTTGCTCTGTGTCTGGAGTAGGTAGGTGGACAGAGCCCCAGAGTGGATGACCCTCTTAGAACATTCCACAGACCTGGTACTCTACTCACTGTTCAGATCAGACTCGCTGATCCCAGCCGAGTGCAAACCTGGCTTCACCTCTCACTTTGACCTGCAGCCATTCCCGTGGGGAATCTCATCTCCCCGACTGGTTTGAGTTCTGAGGTGATGACCACACAGCCACACCCAGGCGTAGCCCTATTTCAGATGGGGAAGGCTGAGTCCAGCTCTACATGGAATATGTCTCATGCTGCTATGCACAGCAGCAAAGAAAACCCATCTTCAGGGGAGGCTGAAGGCAGTAATATCAGAATGTGAGCTCCTTGGAGCACAGAGACCACATCTATTCATCTCTGCTCCTTGATAATCATGGATGCTCTAAGGACATTTGTTGAATTGTGTTGAACCCTGGGTCAAACGCAGAGTTGAGAAAAGGCTGACTGCCTGGGGGCAGTAGTTAGGAAAGGCTGAGAAGGGCATTGGCTGGTCCTGTGTTGAACAGGGTTCTGATACTGCATGTGGACCCCGTGGGACAGTCTGGTGATCCCTCAGCGAGTCTGCGCAGATGCTGCAGGGGATGGGCAACGCTTGGCTCTCACACTACGCACTGAAGGGCAGCTGCCCCGAGGCACAGTGTTTTCTCCCTGGTGAGCGTTTGCAGATCACACTGGTCTCAGCAGAGGGAGGGCAAAGGGCACAGATTCAATGAACAGAAAGAAGATGAATAGCCTGACCTGAAGCTAAGCCCACAGCTCTAGGAGTCTTGTCACAGATGGCGATAGCCCCAGTGGAAAGGCGAGGTGTGGGCACAGGACAGTCTGGTGCTGGAACCAGTCTGGAGTACATACTAGAGGGTCCATGAGTTAACAAGGCCGGACCAGGTCACCCCAACCTTCTAACTAAACCCACTCCTGGGATTTGTAGGATGTGACAGACACCCTTGGATCATTCTTCGAAAAGTCCTGCCTTTAAAAACACCAGTTCCTTCACTGCTACATCCATTTTCACATCTGTGGAGGAGAATCATGGCACAAGCTAGGCAACCTCTATCACTGAGCCACACCCCAGCCCAAGTCCTGAGAATTAAACATGCTCTTTTAAAAGGGTGAATTAAACAGTAATTTTTAAAAACAAAGTGACAACAAAAACAATTTTTAAAAAGTAGCTGGTCATACCTGGGTGTTTACATTTCCTTAAATCTCACTCTAAAGTTTCTCAAGTTCCAAAGATCTCCCGCCTCCACCCTAGGAGGGACTGGCTCAGCCCCAGATCAGCAAGTCTTCTGACACTGCACCCCGCAGTTGGCAGTTTCCATCATGTAGCCCGTGATGGAAGACATCTATAGCTATCATCAGATTCTCAAATGATTGACCTCAGAAAGGTTCAGAGGCACTTCTCTGTGCATTTGGTTTGTTTTAAAAGTTGGTCCTGTTAATGCAACTATTTTATTTCCGCAGGGAAAGTCATGTTTCCCAGGACTCGGAGCATGACCTGAGGCGGTTTGTGCCGGGGGGCCCTCTGGTGGCCACTGCAGGAACTGCGGTTCCGCCCTGCTCGCAACCTGCGAGCTAGCCCCCGACCCAGATGTCACAGGCCACAGGAGAAGCTGGTATCCCAAGGACAGGAGTCCTTCATCAGCAGTAACTATGTAATCATGTTAGCATGCACTAGAAAGATGGAACAAGGAAGCGGATTTCGAGCCATTATTTTCTAGGCATGGCTGTAACAGGACAAGTGAATTTGTCAAAAGAAAAGTTAAGACAATACACAAGTAACTTAGGATTGGAAATCAGGGACCTAACTCAATCCTTCACTTTCTGATGTGGGGAGCAAGGGGTGCAGAGGTTAGGGGGGCTACACCAAGCCACACTCAGCCGGGCAGAGGAGAAGACAGGGCAGAAGGCAGGCTCCCAATCTCGGGCCTGTTCTGCTGGCTGAGCTGGGTCGGCACTCTGGAGAGGTGTCCGCCTAAGCTGTAGCTCCAATGGAACCTCGTACAGATGGCACCTGATGGCCAGAATGTGCCATTCAACGAACAGAGGACACAGTGCACAGCAGAAAGGAGGGATCTTGGTGCAGAGACACAGAGAAGAACAAGACCTGGATGTGGGGGGCAAGGAGACGTCAGAGGTAGCAAGACCAGGAAAGGGCAGAACAGAGAACAGAGTCCAAAGCGGAATAAGAATGGAAGACACCACTCAAGGTCAAAAACCAGAAGCAAGACAGTAAAAACACAGGTCACAGGGGCTAAAAATGGGGCATAATCACAGCAAATGGGTAACTCCCATAAGGAAAAGGAGAGAAGGTACTAGCTGACAAGTAAGCCAACATTGTTACTGGTTTAACAAATATCCAGTGAAGACCTGTACTTTGGAGAAGCTCTACCAGGGTAGACCCAATGAAATCGCTATTTTGATAAGTCCCAAAATGATCAAATGTAAGCAATGCCCCATGATATAACCTAATACAACTGAAAATGTGTGGCACTGTCTCTATTTTAGTTAACCAAGTTCTATAAGGGATGCAGCCAAGGCCAGAGGAAAACATTACTCTCCACCCAAACTGTACGTCAGGCTAAAGAGAAAGTAACAAAAGCCTTCGCCGCTCAGCCTTAGATTAACAGACCAGCGCGCTGGGTCACAGCTGGGACATGAGCTGGACATCCATGCTGTGTCTGCCTCAGCACTCACCTCCTGAGCCTGCTCGAGCTCTCAGTCTCTCCCAGACCTGGTCTCCCCTTCCTTAGGCCCAGGCATGGAAAGATGATGTTGATACAGATCTCTATGTGCACACAGCTTTCAGTACATAAACTACTCTCCCCAGAACCACCATGACTGTTAAATGAGTTACTTCCTGCCCATCAATGAATGAGTGAATAAACAAAATAAGGTCTATCTGTATCATGAAATATTATTCCTTAAGAAGGAAGGAAATTCTAACACAGATTACAACAGGGATGAAGTTTAGGACATTATCCTAAGGCAGTTACAAAAGGATAAATTCCGTGTGATGATGATTCCACTTATATGAGGTGCCTGTAATAAGTAATATTTATAGACAGAAATGAGAGTTGTGGTTACTGGGGGCTGGGAAGGGGGATACAGAAGTAGTGGTTAATGGGGCCAGAGTTTCAGTTTTGCATGATGATAAAGCTCTGGAGATGGAACTGCTGCACAACAGTGCAAGTATACTTAATGCCACTGCTCTGTATACTTAAAGATGATGTAAAAGGTAAATATAAGTATTTTGTTGCAATAAAAATTTTTAAAATTATATTGTTTCTAAAGTCCTTAATAACTGTTATGTACATGTTTGTTAAATAAATAGAAACACAATAAATTGACAACGTAGACTGGATTGGAAAGCAAAAAGTGACCTAAAAGATTAAACAAAAAGAAGAATTAAGTAGGAAGCCAAATTGGGAAGGATGCCATGTGAAAAAGGAAGAGAGACAAGGTGACACCTGGTCAGAGGAGAGAGTAGAAACGGGAAAGTGAAAGTCAGCTCTGATAAGAAGGCCATGTAAGAACTTTCCCATTCAAAGAACCATTCTTGAGAGGAAAGGATCCCAAAATGAGGGACCCCCTCCAAAAAAAAGCAGGCAAGAGTCTTGACAGTCAACCCTTCCCAGCTCTTCACTGCAAGAACAGAAGTGTGGGGAGAGAGATGACCACCCCAGGTACTCACGGCTGAGCAGCTGGTGCAGGGTGCAGGGTGGCCTGGGCCTGTGCCACCAGGTGGCCCAGGAAGCTGCTGAGGGCTGGCTGCAGGGATGGGAGCACCACAGACAGGTGGCCTGGCTCCTGTTCCAGGTCATCCAATCTCTGTCTCAGCATCTCAGCTGGAAAGCAACAGCAACAAGAGAGGAAAAGAGGACCATGACACTCAGGATCGATAGGTAACCCAGGGTCTCCCTTTCTAGGCCCAGTCCACCTGCACCAGAGCAATACCACACAGAAGGGCTACTTTCTGGGCCAGTGTTTGTGCACAGAGCAAAGCACATGAGCTTCTGAGCATTGCCTGCCGTACCATGACACGGTCCTCCCCCTTAGCATGGTTTATATCTGGATGTCCCCCACAGAGCCTCATACACTCAGAGGCAGGGCTTGTGGAAGTTAATTGGATTATGGGGCACTGTAGCTGGCTCGGTGTTGGGAAGTAGAGTCTTGCTGGAAGAGGCAGGTCACTGGGTGTGTGTCCTGCAGGGGTGGATCTCCCTTCCTACCTCCTTCTTTCTCTCCCTGCCTCCTGTCCTCCATGAGGTAAGAAGCTTTCCCCGCCCAGGCCCTTCCACCATGCCACCAATCATGCAAGGACTGAAACTTCTAAAATATGAACCAGAATAAAGCTCCCCTTCTTTAAGTTGCAAGTGTTGGATATTTTATCCCAGCAATGAGGAAAGTGACTAAGATACCCACTATCCCTCCAGCTCACGGATGCCACAGTTTACGTATTCAGAGCCAAAACCCACTCTCCAGAGGGTCACTTAACATTAATTACCTTTAAAACCGTCATGATCATTTGGGAAAACGCCTCCCAAATTTTATGGGTTCTATATAATCAGTTTTAAAAAACTTCAGTGCCCAAAAGTTAATTGTAAGAATGTTTCCCCAAGAATTGCATATCGGATTAGAGCCAGACGGTCTCAGTTCCCAAAGCCACAGAAGCAATGTTCAGATTCCCTCCTGATGGGGATGACCATATATCAACTTCTGCTTTAAGCAGGGTCCCCTGATTGTTCTAATGACCTTAGGTCTCCTGAGAGAAGAAATAAATACAGAACCACTATGAAACAACTTAAAAAATAAGCTGTGGAAACTGGAATCTCTTTCAGTGGGAACTTATCTTCGTAACCAAATGCCTAAACAATTTTTGGAAAGTTTCCTATAAAATTACTTTTGTAGAGACATAAAGACTGGATCTAAAACTATAGATACCTCAGCTTCCATCCTGGTGGTCCTTGCTTGGCTGGTGCACCATGACCATGAACCTCTGCACCTTGCTGGGGTCCAGGATGGGGGAACTGGGGCAGCCCAAAATCCCAGGTGGCCACTACTGTCTGTGAGCACTTGTTACACACTCGGGTTCTACCCTAGATCACGGAAACCCCTGCGTGTTCTTACGGCTCTGTAGGGCACTTCCCAAGGAGGCCATTCCCAAGGGACTGTGTTCAAGCAGTGTTTCCACAAGCTGATTTCTCTAAGCAAAGCCTTTGATCTCAGGTCAGGCTAAACCCAGTCACAGAGCGCTCTCGACCCAACTTTTCTCCCATCATTGGCCTCATCACACAGCACACGCCAGCTGAAGGAAAGGCGTTGAATAGGTGTCATGGCCACAAGCCCCTGTCTCTGGGGCTGTCCTTGAGAACCTTCCCGTAAACTTGCCAAATGCGCTGGAACCAACATCCAGAGCCAGCCTAAAGGAATGTAGCAAAGATCCATTCTAAGGGACTAGAAAAGGTCACCTGTGCAGACCAAGGCCCAGGGTTTATCAGGCTCACCCTTGCAACACACGGCAGGGCTGGTCGGGTCGGTCTTCCTGGACCACACTCACAAGCGCCCATTCTTTAACACTAAGCATTCAAACACCACAGGGCTCATTTTTTATACTTTTTCTGTTGCTCTATAAAATTGAAACTTTAGTGAGAAGCAATAAAGTTCTTAAGTTGTATTCTAAAGTAATGCACTAGTAGTTGTAATGTACTAGTAAAGACACGTCAATATCTATCACACAAGGGCCAGGAGGAAACCTTAGTTTCTACCCAACTTAGCCATTTCTAGCTGTCTGACCGCCAAGATACTTAACCTTTCTAAGCTTTAGCTTCTTAATCTGTAACAAATGGGGTTAATGATAGTAACTACATAGTCGAGTATTCTGAGGATTAACTGAGATAATCTACAAAGAGCATCCAGCATCATGCCTGGCACTTAACAAGTGACCAAAGGACTGGCTGTTGAGTAGTACCATTCAGTACTGCCATGGAAGGAACCCAGCCGAGCTTCTTTCTGCCATTTGCTATACTCCGAACTATACTTGCCCCTCACACCCAGACGAAGGTCTTCAGAGAGTGAGAGATGATCATTCGAAATCAAACACTGGAAATGGTGCATTGGCTACTAAAAGTGAGGTTCACAGCAAATTCCAAAAGAAAATGTAAGTTATTCCAGGAAATACCCACATTTACCAGTAGTCTACCCTCTCCTCGCCTGTGAAAGTATGGACATCTAAAGTCATTTCTCTTTTGTGATTAGAAACAGGCATAGGGATGTCAGCAGCGACATTACAATGTCAGTCACCATGTCCAGCTTCTCAGTGCCTCTTAACTCCACTCTCCAATGGCCATTAGCTACTGCGGCTCCCACTTTGCCATCAGTGTTGTCTCTGGTTGGCAACAAGAGGTATCTCACTCCCATTTTTACTAAAGGCAGCTTATCAGGCTCCCCAGACTACCGGCTCTCTGCACACACCCAGCTCCCCCGTCCCCAGGCCTTGGGTATTCATCAGCGTGATACCACGTCACTGTGCCTGTCACCTGCCACAAGCTCAGAGTAAAAACGCATCTGATAAAAGCAAAGTTTAGAGCCCCCCATTTGTTTATTCACAAGCCACTGTAAATCCTCTTCGTGAACAACATGAATAGAAATCCATAAAACTCATCAAATCTAAGATCAAACTCATTTTCTTCCAAAGGTGCCATCCCGTCCAGCCTGTCACTGTCGGGGGTCTTCCCTGGTCCTCTTCCTGCATGTCCACACACTGGTGACTCTCTCTAGTGGTGTCTGGCTCCCTCACACGCCTCCTCTGCATTCCCACTGCCTCCAGCCACCCAGGCCACCCTCACTTCTGCAGGGACAGGGTCCTGGGTGCCTAATCCTAACTACCAGGCTTTCCAGCCCTTGGACATGCACGAGTGGATAAAGGAAGGAATGGGCCAAGGGAAGCGGAGCACCTACCAAGGGCCAGCAGCACCACAAGCACCTCATGCCTGTCACTCTAGCCTGGTCCTTATAATCCTGGAAGGCGGTTCAGGAGAGGAGCCAGAACTGGTCTGAACCACCAACTCCTGGGCAGACACAGACATAGCTGCAGATGCCTATGTGCTGTGTTTCCACATATTTTCATTTTATTTGTTTTAATTTCCATATATTTTCTTCTATCTTTTTCTACTGAGATGGTCTAAAAGTAATGAAGTCTTGGGAGAAATGAGCAGCAAGCCCAGATCCATATCCTAAACATTGTCCCTTGGGAAGGTCTCATGGCCTCTTAGAGAAAGGGCTGACCCTTGGGGTGAAGCAGGAACTATGTAGGATAAGTCTGGAACATCTTGTACCAAAGTCAGGGAGAGCTGGCAGATTGAGAGGACTTGCAACAGAGCGCAGGCACCACCTGAGGGTGCTCCTGTGGCCAGACAGGAGAACCCAAACCAGTAAGGATGATGGTGAGTACAGCCCACTGTACAAAAGAGGACTGAGCACCTGTACTAATAGAGCACGCAACAAGAAAAGGGAGGCTGGTGGTGGAAAAGACACCCAGAGAATCTTGGATGACACACCAGTCAGTAACAGAAACTTCGTAGCAGGGAAACCTGGAGGCCATGCATGTCCAGGTGACATGAGTGGCCTCCATGATGGAAGGTACTGAGAACGTGCAGCAGTGTTTCCAGGAGGCCCTGAAGCTTCAGATGGGCCAGGCTGTGGGTCATCCAACAGGATGTTAGGTCTTCACTCCTTAAATAAACTTTAAGGGCATAGAGATCCTTGAAAGAGTGAGTGCAGAAGAATCACTCCCATAGGAGGGACCACAGAGCCTGGACGATCATGTGCCATTGTGTCCTGAAGCACAGGGGAAGGCACATCATGGTGTCAGTGGTGAGGCGGAGCCTGGACAGAAGCAGCTATCAGCTCCTTGACCTCGTGACAGGCAGGCTGCAGTCCTGAGGCTCAGGAGGTCCCTGTCTGGAGACACACACCTGCATCCTGCCGGGGGCAGCGAATGAGGGCTGCAGCTTGCAGTCAAGGGGTCAGGAAAAGACATGATGTGCGTGTCCACTCAGGACAGACTTTCCTGTAAGTGCGCAAGTGTTTCAAAATGGAGTATTTTAAAACCGTAAATATATAAGCTAGCACTGCAGACACCACATCAGTGACTCTCCGCTCTATGTCCCCTTTAAGAAGCGGGGACATAGAGCGTCTCCTCTCTCCTCCTTCCCTCTACCTGGCCAGAGTCGCTTTCCCCTGGCTTTTCTCTCTTTTAAACTTTGAGCACTTTCCGCAGACACTGTTAATATGATTTGGGTTTGTGGGTCAAGGTTAAGGCCCGGACTGTGGACAGTGTGCTGCACACAGCAGGTACTGAATAAATGTGGCCGACTGACCATCTGACTGATAGGATAGCAATAATATTACAAATACTGGTTGCACTTTGTAAATATGGCTAAATAATTAAACAAATTCAAAATTAACCAAGGAAGATGTTAACAAGCAGTCAGCAAAGCAAATCCTTGAGGAACGTACCCAAATGGAAAATACGTATTAAATTTATGGACCTCGTGTGTCTTTCTCATAGCACTTAACAAAAGAAACATCATCTCACTCTATCTTGGAGGAAGCGAAGGCACTTTCTATGCTACTTCAACATACTTATTAATGTTTAATTGAGGGTCATGTGGTATTTCTTAGCACAGAGATTAGTGCCTGTTACTTGGGCTGTAATATGGAAACACCATGAAAGAGAAGCGCTTTTTACATTTCTGAATAAATAAGCAAATAAGCATTTATGGAGCAGCAAGAAATCTTCACACATAAAGACATCCTGCTAAACAGATTCAATTCCTGCTACTCGTCTGTCTGTAGGATCACAGAATACATCGTGTAAACCACATTCTTACAGACTGCGCGGCCCCCCCTACATTCCAAGGAGGCCTCCAGAGCTAGGCAGTGACCCACAGCTTCTGGAGGCATTTTTCTTTGGTTTTTACATAATGGCCAAGAAATGCAGTTCCTCCAGGGCTGCATATTCTAATTCACATTACCATACACATCCTGTGTACATGACCGGTTCACAAGGAATCAGACAGCAGTAAAATGTATTTCCGACTATCCTGAATACAACCCAGCCAGTCTTGAATATATCAAATACTGGAGTTTGTCAGGTTCATTTGCATAAAATTCAGTCACCATGGGGACTACATAGATTTCAAGCACAAAATCATTTTTGACCATCTACTACACGCCCAGCACCATATATGTTATTTCTGAGCTTCACAACAACTTGCCAAATGGTATTATAAATGCGGAAAGTGAAACACAGAAAACGTAAATCATCTGCCCAAAGTCTCAAAGCAAATACATAACAAAGGCAGATGGGAACCTTGAATGTTTCTTGTGCCAACCTCCAGGCTGTTCCATTACACCTCCCAGAAGCCATTCTTGACGGACACCACCCCCACAGCCACAGAGGCTTCTCTGACATTTATTTATCTTGGTCCCTGGAGAGGGTGGAATCCATCCGGTGGGGCAGAGCCTTATCTACCTCTATCTAGCTCAGTGCCAGGCACACAGGAAGCTCTGGGTAAAGGCTGAGTAAGTAATAAATGACTCCCATTTTACGTGCACGTCCAGGTGCCTGGCACACTGCCGTATGCCAGTCACTTCACTCCAACAATGACCCCGTGAGGGAGATGTGTGAGTCCCACTCTGCGAAGGAAAGACTGAAGCTTACAGAAAGTTTGATAAATCCTTCAAGGTCAGTCACGCAGCTATGTGGACTCGGAAATAAAGCTGAAGTCTGCCTGACTCCAAAACCTGTGTCCTCCACCACTGCGTGCCTTCTACAGGCAGATGGGGTACTTTCATGGATGCCACACCCTGCCCCACATACCCTAATGCATTATGCAAATGCTAACTATTCCAGTAACTCACTGTCCACTTTCTCCACCTCTTCTCACAGAAAGGACTGGGTAGTCAAAACAAACAACAAACTCATCAAAGTGGAACCAGACTCAGACCCTACTAAATGGAAATGGTTAAGAAGAACAGTGGGGAAATATTTTAATATTACAAGATAAAAACAGGATGCAAAATTATATGTCTATATTATTTGTACTTTATGATTACCAGTATGTAAAAATAACTGAGAGGAACTAAGAGCTTTGGCAATCAGTGTATGATTATGAGTGATTTTATCTCAATTTCTCTGCTTACAAAATCAGCTGTAAAATCTTGAGCTGCTTATTATTTAGAAAGTTATTAACTTACTGGTTCCTTACACTAGCCTTTGATTTTTGCATAAAAGTGAGGATTTGGTTTCCTCACATTCTTAATGCTAAGCCGCTTAGGGTAAGCCTGGTTTCTATGGGTCACACATCTTTTCAGAGAACACGAAAGAGGCTTTCTGAAAGTATATTCTAAGCTTGAGACGCATGGAAGGCGGCTGGGAAATCACTCTGACACGCTATAAAAGGAGAAGCAAGGGGCTGGGGCTTTAGCTCAGTGATTAGAGTGCTTGCCTTGCAAGCACAAGGCCCTGAGTTCGATCCCCGGCACCACAAAAAAAAAAAAAGGAGAAGCAAGTCTTTGGAGACGGCACAGAAACTCTGGAGACAAGCACTAATCTGACGGGGACACTCGCCCCTCAGCACGCAGCGCTCAGCCTGCTCTCTTGCTCTGTGCGCCATCCTTCCTTTTCCCTGGCACATTTCAGCAGAATGTGTGGTTTGAAGCATCTGTTCTTCCCCAACAGAAATTTATCTTGCAAAATAATTAAATTGTGAGTGATCAAAATAGCAAAAGTAAGGAAACTTCTAGGTACTTACCCCAGGTTCTGGATATGTTGTATGTAACTAGTAAGCTCTGTGGGTGTGTTCATGTACATGTGTGTGCATGTGTATATGTGTGCACACACACATGCACATGCTGTCAATACATGTGGCAAACAATACTAAAGTGGCAGCTTACAGACATCTTAGGGCATACAAACCCCTCAAGTTGCTGAGCTTCTAGAAAGAGGGCTTGACTGTGGATCACTTCAAAGCACTTCTTGCCCCACACATCGAACAGATCACAGCGCTGTCTCACTAGATGTCTGTCACCGAGGCCCTCGGGAAAGTACTAACTGACCCAACTGAATGTTGGCTACATTTCAGGAAGCCCTGGAATTTCCAAAAGTACATGTAAAAACCTCTAGCGTGTTCTCGCAGACACAGTAGAAAGTGATCATTTGAGATGCTGTCCAGGCGCACAGAGTCAAGGTGGAGAATTCTGCATTGGCAACTATCCAGGGGAAGCGGAATGAGTTTGTTCACTCTGAATGCCAAGGAACCTGCCACCCTACTCCTGTGCCACCCCCCACTACTGCCACCACCACCACCACCATCACTGCTCCTGCTGCCACCACAATTGCCCCCACCCTGGCCACCTACACCAGCACCTCTGTCCTCAGCTGCGTCCCCACCACACTGCACCACTCCCACCATCCTCCCATGATCCCTCCTGACTTCTAGGAAGACAGAACCACCCACCTTCCTACCTGCTTATTAGGAGATGTGGGTCAAGGCCCCTAACTGGTGCAGGAGGCACATTCTTTACCATAATGCAGAGAACCCAAAAGATAGAGCCAAAGAGGGATGCGACTTGGCAGCACGATGAGACCAGCCGGGAAGGACACAGAGCAGAACATTGAGAGTGGCATCTCTGCATAAGGTGAGTGAGGCATCTCTGCATAAGGGGAATAAGGTGAGTGTCTATTATTTATATTTCTGACCTGTCTGAATGCTAGATTCAAGGTTGTGAGAAAACTTGTGACATGACATGTGGAAAGCTCCAAGCACACAGATGCTTTTAATGGCTGGTTATGATGATGAGTCAATCAGGTTGTGCCATCTCACTCAGCTGTGAAGTGCATGCCATGACCCTCCTCATGGAGTCTTCAAGTCTGTGTGGCCGGAGAGTCCCTGTGACAGCCATGGACAGGAGGGGACATCATGGCTTCACAGGGCTCCGAGGCACTCACCGGCTGGCATTGGCATTTCAGAGCAGGCTGCCTCCAGGACCCTCCTCTACTCTTTCCTAGCTGCGGGTCCTGGTCAGTAGGACCTCTCTCAGCCTCGTCTCCTCAGCAGTGACCGGGAGCTGCCTGAAGCCGCAGTGGTGACCCCCGCAAGCCAGTCCTGGGCCAGGCCTGCACACTGTCTGAGAGCCGTCACCTGCGGCACCAGGCTGAAGGGGGACTCGGTCAATTTCCTATAGTTATACTCAAATTGAGAATGTGGCCAAGAAGGCAGTTTATGAGAAAATTGAATAGACTAACTCTTTTAGTGGCACTTCCACTTTTGTAAAAGTGAAAACTTTGGTAAAATTCATTTTTTTCCTTTTTTTTCCTTCTTTTACAGTGCTAGGGATTGAACTGAGGGCTTTGCATGTGCTAGGCAAACATGGTACTACTAAATTACATCCCCAAGCCTTTTTATTATTTTGAGACAGAGTCTCTCAAAGTTGCCCAACCTGACCTTGAGCCTACAATTTTCCTGCCTCAGCCTCCCAAGTAGCTGGGATTACAGGTGTAAGCCATTCCTCCACCACCACAGCTCTTCCAGTGCACTACATTTTTGGTACACTTCACAGCTCCTTTCTTTCTTCTTTCTTTCTTTCCTTCCTTTGTTTTCTTTTCTTTAACCAAGGACTTCACACTAAGCTACATCCCTAACCCTTTTTTATTTTCTATTTTGAGATAGGATCTTGATAAGTCACTAAATTCCTCAGGCTGGGTTTGAACTTGCAGTCCTCCCACCTCAGCCTTCTGAAGTGCTGGAATTACAGGTGTTATCATCATGCCCAGTCAGAGCTCTTTTTATGCACAAAATTAGCATAACTCTGATAGTGTGATTTAAAAAAAAATAGCATGGCTTAGGAGTAATATTGCTTAAAAGCCAAGTTATAACATAATATCCTTTTGAGGTCCTTTCTAATCATTAAAATCCTGTAGGGCATCATTTAGAAACTTGAGCCCTGAACCCAGAATTATTTTCTCATTCTGAATTACACAGAAAAATATAAGAAGGCAAAGCTACACAGAAAACTGATTTTTCCATCAATTTAAAAATATGTAAATTCTAAAAGAGAAACTCATTTAAAAAGTAATGTCAGATCCTCCAACATGAAATAATTTTTATGCCATATTTTTCATTTTAATTGAATTTAGATACATGTTCAGTCATTACCAAAATGGGTTAGCCACTGAGACAATGACTGACCTAACAATCTACATGCCTGGCTGAAAAGTGGACCAATGCTACCTACTGAATATTGACATTTACTAGGCATAATCTACCTAAGAGAAACTAAAAGAACAATTCTTTATGATGCATCATTACGTCCCACTCCCAGCCTACCAACACAACCATGGCAAATCTCTGGCAAACCATATTACAACTTGAAAGGTCAGCCAGTGGCTCTTGGGCTCTCCCTGCATCAGCAGTGACTCTGTAGAAGGACACCACTGAAAATCCAAATGGTCACTTCTTAGGCTTCTCCCTCCTGGGTCCTTTATCTCCCTCCACAGGCATTATAGGTTTGGGACCCACTGATACATTGAGATGACCCTTCAGAGAGTGGAAATACTACCGGCACTGTGATTATTTTTAGAAACCACACAGAGAAGAATCCAAATATCTATTCACTATTTCTCTCTTCTGGTTTTTTGGTCGCACTCCATTTTCAGAATTAAACTGGACACGGCATCCAATTAGTTCCTATGAATAGACTTTTCAGGAGTAATTTGCTCTGCTGGTGTTTTCATAGAAAATTAGCTGGACACATCTGCTTGTCAGTGCTTAGAAACCACAGGCTTATTCACCCTTTTAATGGTAATCGCTGCAACCTGTAATCGTTTAAGACTTAATTGTTTTTTTGTAGAACATCTTTTAACATATTCATCTCTAATGGAATTCAGGCTATTAGGAGTACATTATAAAGCTGCCACTATCATCATTATTTTAAAATATATAATGCAAACCACATTGATGTGTCTATCCCCTTCTGGAATGGGCAAATGAACACGCCAGTGTTATGCTCGGTGCCAAGAGGATTGTGCTAAATTGGTCTCTGGCTAACGACACGGCAGCATGAACAGCTTAACTTTTTTGCATGGCATAAAAGCATCTAGATACAACAGCATAGTCCAAAAAATTTAGAAGATTAAATTATTTCCACTAGTCTAAGCTATTCCAATTAGGATGAAATCCAATCAAAAGGCATAAGGCATGCTAGAATATTAGTTCTTGGAACAAAGTAGAATTAAGCTGTTTTCTTTTGCCTGAAGCATTACAATGCAAATAAAACAGTGACCTTCAGCTCAAAGGTGGTATATTAATAGAGAGAAATAGCAGAACCGCAGCCAAAGAAGGAAGGACCAATAAACAAGAATGCAGTCAGCATGCCGTGAACCTGCACGTGTGCTGGCTTTGAGAAACACCTCTGCAAACGGTGGAAGGCACAGGATGGGTTTGAGAAACACCTCCCCAACTCCTCAGATGCGGTGCAGACCCGAGAGATAAACTGCATTCATAGGAATGTATTTCTGAGGGAAAATGCAAGAGCAAGAGAACGCAGATGCAAGAAACACCACAGGTCCTTCATAGGATCAACTCAATTCCACATATGGTAGGAGGTCACAGGCCCTGGGCATTATACCTCCTAGGGGTCAAGCTTTATTCCAAGGACAGAGCCTCTGAGACTTTTGAGCTACAAAAAGAATAGCTGTCAGCTCCAGGACTCTCCCTTGTTGCTGAGGTCTAACTTGGGGACTGAATGGGGACCCCAGCAGGTGGTCTCCTGTCTGAGTTTGTTTTGCCATGTTAACAGCTAACTCCCAGTACTTATTACTCTTAAACAAAAGGCACTTAATATTTATGGACTGAGTGAAGGGTGCCATGCACCGCCTCAAAAAACGGATGTTGGCTTTATAGTTGAAACTACCATCTTAAAGATAAACATCGTAGGTTGTATAACACATTATCATAAAGATAAACATCTAAGGATGTATAAAATGATCAAGCAAATGATGGAAAGGAGAATGTGATTCCTCTTTGCATAAAATCCTTTGGTATAGGAAGAAAGCCAAAAATTAAAATGATTTTTTTGTAAGGGTCAAAAGACCCAGATTTCAGCCCTGGATTCATGCAGCCACCTTTGTAATCTTTATTTGCACCCTTAGACTCCACTGCTTCCTCTCACATATGGGAATAATATTAACAGACCAACTTGTGCCACTGGATTATCATAACATGGCAAGAAAACAGTGTCTGTAGGCGGTTTTGAAAATACAAGTGGAAGAGTTGCTACAACCATAAGAATGACCCAGAGGCTGCTGTGGGAGCCCCAGCTTACTGATTCAGGTTTAATTCAAGCAGCTTCTCTGAAACTCAACACACACGCATTGTGGCCCCACCAAACAGGAAGGAGCTGAACGCCAGTTCTGCTCAGTGCTCGCAATTCTCCAAACACAACTGCTCCTGTCCCTTCCCAGCTCCTCTCAGTTCCCCAGTCACTCACACAGGCAGCTCCCCAAGCTCTGAGCCACCTGCAAACCATAAAGCCTTTTGAGGAACTGTATGACATGTGAGTAACTACGAAGCTCCACCATACTCATCAGCAACAATATCAGAAGCAGAAAACGAGTTCATTACAGGTATGAGATATGAAGCTTGTGTGAAAAGAACAGGAGTCCATGAAGAAAAGAAATAAAAAAGCTATAAGACTAGGCATGATTGGGAGTTTATGTGTTTTTCATTGGTAATCATTTGCTACATGTTCATCTATTTTCTTGGAGGAGGCTTGGGTGTACAGGTGTTTTAAGAAGAAAAAATGATTGTTAACGACCAAATTTTGAGTGTATGATTAGGCCAGCCCTGCTCCGGCTTGATTCCATCAGCCACAGAAGTCCTCTCTTAATTAACAGTCCTACAATTCTACACCAGATCTAGGACCAAGGAAGACCAGCAGGCCCCGAGGCATCCCAGGAGACACCAGGAAAGAGGACTGCCCAGCACCAGGCAGAGGGTGCCCAATGGGGTGGGCAAAGGCTGTGGAGGTTGGTACCTCCAAAGCAGCACTTTACAAAATGCTCGCTTATCAGCAACTTATCAGCAAGTGGTAATGTCCTCTCAGAGGATGGAGAGCAAGACTCATTTGAATGATGCGGAAGAAAACCAGGCAAGGCCAGCATGGCTGCCTTTCCATTCCGTGCATGTGCTGGTCACTCATATTTCTTCCAGGATCACTGTCACAGGCTGTGAAAGCCACTGGCTCCTAGAGAATTAACTGTCCAGACATTGGTACCAGCTACAATGAACGTGCCACCAATATTTGAGGTCACTTGAGTAAGCAGATATAGCCCACTCCATGGCCAGCAAAAAGGAGGGAGATGGAAGGGTAGGCAGGGAGGAAGAGGCCTCAGCTGGGTAGCAGAAGTCACCTTCCAGAGAAAGGAAAAGTCACAATCAGAGGCCTAGGTTTGAGAATGACAGTAGCCTGGGGTGTAATGGCCTGGCTGATGAGGCAAGAGATACCGGGTCAGACCACATCATGAGCCAGAATGGGACTGGGGTTTGTAAATGTTTGCTCTGGGCGGACTAGCAAGGAAGCCTCAGAGAACAGACGTGCAGTGAGAAATTCAGTCTTTGATAAGAAAGCTGCCTGGAAGAAATGGCTCTCCCTTCGGTGGGACAGACACAGGTCCTATAGGAAGAAGCCCACAGCCGGGGCATCTGGTCTCAGGGCAGTGACACCAAGACGGAGGGAAGAGGGTCACCTCCCAGACCTGAGTTTGCAGACGAGCCCCTGCCCACCTGTGTTCTGCCTGCACTGAGGATACATTGTCCCAAGGGGGCAGTGAGGCCTTAGTTATAGTCCTAAATGCCCCAGAGTTTCATTCCCATTACTGGCATAAATAGTAGTATATTTCTCCATGTATTTTTGGTAGGTTTCTTTTCTTTTTTTTTTTTTTTTGTGGTGCTGGGGATCGAACTCAGGCCCTTGTGCTTGCAAGGCAAGCACTCTAATCACTGAGCTAAATCCCCAGCCCTAGGTTTCTTTTTTGTTTCCCCACAAAAATCCAATTGTTCAAACCCAGAAAAAAGGTGGTTTTTTTC
>PVJO010014354.1:0-48560 GCA_004026905.1 Hystrix cristata
AAAAATATTTATGGAGTCTAAGTTTTTTCTGTGGCCTATGCCTTTGATATTATACCCCAAGCTACTAACAACCAATGGTGAAGCTTTTGCTTTGTATTTTCTTCTAAGATTTTTGTAGCTATAGATCTTACACTTAGTTCTTTGATCCAATTTGAATTGATTTGGTTAATTAACTGAATGTCAATAAGGTATTAGGTAAGAGTCTAACTTCATTATTTTTTCTGTTTTTCAGACTTGATAATTTCCATTGTCCTCACTTTATGGTTTTTGATTCTTTCACCTGCTGGCTCAAGTCCGCCTACAATTTTTAATGAAATTTTACTTTTGGTTATTGTATGTTTTAGCTACATGGTTCTTTTTGGTATCTCTTTATGTCTCATACTGCCTTGTTGATATTTTTATTTTGTTTGTACATAATTTTCTTGACTTTCCCTATAGCTTCCTTTTGTTCTTTAAGTACCTTCAAGACAGTCGTTTTGAGGAGTTAGATTAGGCGATCAACCGTCAGGCGTTTTTCAGGGACAGTTCTGTTTGTTTGTTTGTTTATTCTTTGAAGGGGCCATACTTTACTCTTTGTTTGCCTGTTTTGTGAACTTTTGTTTAAAATTGGATCTGATAATGTGGTAGTTCTGGAAATCAGATCCTCCCCTTTTCCTAGCATTGGTGGTTTTTGTTATCGATTGCCTTGCTTTGATTTTGTTCAATTGTTAGCGGATGTCTCAGGGCCAAGGATCAGCCTGAGCTGTAAGAGTAGGTCTGTCTCAGGTTTTTTCTGAGTCTGTTCTTTTCCGGGGGCATGGATATTCATTTTAAAAATTTCCCTGTGTACACAGTTGGTTTTGTAAGTCCTGTTCCTTATATCTGGTTTCCAGAAGGAGAAAAATAAAAGGAGGGAGGGAAGGGTGCTGGTCTTTCAGATCTCTTGGTGGTCATTTCAGCTGGAAAGAGTTCTCAGGTCTTGCAGCACTCAGTGGGGTGCAATGACAGCAGCCACCTGCCTTTTTGTCTGCACATCTTTGATACGAGGTGAGATGAGTGAGCAGAGCACAGGTTTCTGCTAGTTAGAGAGCAGTGTAACTTTTATTTGCTCTGGCTCCTGCAAGCCGTGTGTAGGTTGCTTCAGGGGTTGTGCTCCCGCTTTGGAGCTAGGGTGGGATGATGGGTAGCTGCTACTAGCTAAGAGCTGCACTTGACCACAATTGACCACAGTTTACCTTCTAAGCTTTCTCCTGGAAGTGTTACGCCTTCAATAAAAGTTCCAGAGTTCCACAGCTGTTGTGCATGGGTGCCGTCAGTGCAATTATGGTCGAGGTAGGCAGAAAGATTTTTGGTGCTTCCTCCCATTTCCCAGATTCCTCTCATGTCTTCTTCTACCATTTTAAAAAGTAAAGATCATTCTTCAGTCTGGGGCAGTAGGAACCAGATTTGGCTTGTAGGCTGCAGATTGCCTATACAGCCTTAACAAATAAATTGCACTTGTCTACTTTCGTTGCTGAGAAGGTAGGAGAAGTTTTGGAAGACGGTGAATCCCAGTCTGGTTTCACTATTCTGAAACGCACTCAGATCCTCTCTGTACTGATGGTGCATCTTCAATCCGAAAACCTGAAATCCAAAATGTTCCAAATTCTGAATTTTTTGAGTATCATTATTGGCATTCAAACATTTTTGGTATTGGGAACATTTCAAACTTTGTATTTTCAGATTGGGGATGCTCAACTGGGTAACGTCTACACAAATATTCCAAAATATGAAAAAAATTGATATCTGGAGCCTTTTTGTTCTCAAGCATTTTGGATATGAGATAATCTACCTGTATTGATTTGTCGTCAAGTTTATTCTTTCATCATTACAGGATGGCTTCACAGCGCAACCACAGTTCCATCCTTCCCCACTCACATCAGAGTGGTGATGTGGTGGGGGAAGAAAAGGCTTCTGCTGTTAAACATCAAGCTCAAATTTTAAACATTATTGAGTGGATAGTTTTATGATTTTCCCCCATTTTAAACTGATTCCTGAGACTAGACATTTCTGGGTTTGATTGGCTTAAGCTTGCGTGAACTTTCGAAGATTGTATGGCAAAACAAATGGGGTTACCTATGGCTCTAGCTAGTTAGTCTGGAACATATCCTGAGATTTCACTTTTCTAATAAGTTCCCAGGTGATGTTGACAATTGGTGGTCTATGAACCACACTTAGGTTAAGAATGTTTCTCAAAACCTTAAGAGTGTGACTACTAAATAATTAGAGATTGATAGAATAAATGTTGGACAGATTATCAAAATGACTAGAAATTTTTAGAATTGTTTCTCTAGCCATTGAATATAATATATGGACAATGTGTAGATTAGACAGGGAGCTCCCCACCTTTAGGGTATGAAGGCTAGTGGAGGCCAATATTTTACACTAAAAGGAGTTGTAATGATAGAGAAAGATTTAGTGCTCACAGACCAATCCTGGAGGGAGGTAGAGGCATACAGATTTAGATGCGGTGGTGAAAACGAGGTAAGAAATATCTGAAGCACCACATGTGATCACACTTTTATATATCAATGCATATGAAACTTGAAACAAGGTTTTCTTATGCAAGAAGGCAGAGGTAATATTTGAGGAAAACAGAACCAAGAAGCCAATGGACTACTACTCTGCCATAAAAAGGATAAACTAGATACATTTGTAGGTAAATGGATGCACCTTGAGAACATACTCCTAAGTGAAATAAATCAGACATTCATGAGTACACATCAAATTTTTTCTCTGATATGAGAAACCATAAGTGTAAATAAGGACAAAGAGGTATAATAGATATTATGTAAAAAAAAGTATTCAAAAGAGAAGAGAACTAGATAGGGAGAAGGGGGAAAAGAAGGAAGGGAAAAATAAAAGAAAGGAGAAAGGGAAAAAATGAAAAAATGTAAATAAACCTGCTGCAAATAGGAAAGGGTGGGGGAGCAGAAGGGAGGGGAGGAGAAGGGGGAGATCCAAGATACATCATATACAGGTACAAAATAACCATGTTGAATGTGATCATCATGTATACAATGTACCAATACATGTTCTTGGTTTAAAAAAAAAGGAAGGCAAAGGACACTGGCGGGACAATTGTCAATTCTTGGAAATGCCAGTCCAGGGATTTGGGAGTTCTCAGAAGTTTCAAGACTCAGTGAAAGTCACTCACTTTCCCTGTCTGAGTTATATACAGTACTGTTTGATGACTCCAGTGACTTGGTGAGGTACATTATTATTATTATCATCTATTTTAAAATGGAGAAACCAAAGCTCTGTGATATTAAAGAAACTGCCTGGGGTTTCATAGCAAGCAGATCAAGCACTTGACTTCCAACTGATCTACACATAAAACTCATATTCATTTGATTACACTGGTCATTAAAAAATTCACAAGCATAAAGGTAAACAAAATTTAAAAAACGAAATAATAGGTGAATCTAGTGTGGCTTGGAAATTTCTGTACTGAAGAGATTTGGGCGTAGCAACTTGTGTGGGAGTGTGTTGTGGCTGAGGGATTTGTCCTGAGGCTGTGTTGCTATAGCAGGCGGTGTATCTCTATTTAGGGTGTGTGTGAGTGCGTGCGTGCATGTGTGTGTGTGTGTGTGTGTGTGTGTGTGTATTTGACATGATATGGGTGTCAGCTAAAGCCCCACACCCCTACCATCTTTTCATGATGTCCCTTAATACACAGTTGCAAGTGAAATTAGACTTCTTCTTGTCTCTGAAACATCTCTAAGGAACATTAAAGTGCAAACCACTGAAGCAGATGTTTCTTCTTCCTCTTAATTTTATGCACGAGGAAACAGATCAGAGATTTAAAGTGAATTCCAAGGTAACACAGCAGATTAGCTATTACTACCCAGACTATTACATTTAAATGCTGAGAGACCAATTTCTTCAATTTGTGTTTAAAGTACACATAAAATTTAAACAATTACTTCAAGTGTTGAAGGATTTTAAGGTGTATGGAATACTTGAGAATTAGAATTTGCTTTGTCTTTAGAAGCAGCAATGTATGATGCAGAAATGTTTTCAGAGTTTCTCTTAATACGTTGAAGTTTCATTATTTTTGCTTGATAATGTTTTTACATTATTATAATTTTGAAAGTTTCTTAGAGGCTTAATTAATGTTCTATAAAACATTGTTTTTCTTTTAAATATTTGATTTTTATGTGTCACCACATTCTTAATTACACAGTACCACACACAGAGGCCACATTTTTGCCAGCAGAATATGTATTTGAATTCAGATCAAAGTCAATGACAGAGTAAAAAAAGTTAACTTTGTATATGGAATTTTTTTGGGGTAGTTTATTATTTAAATCAAATGGCATATGTGTTACAGTATTTGATATTATAACTGTCAATTATTTTATTAATTGCCACTAAGTCCTTGTTATAAAAGTGTCTTTTAAAAATATTGAAGAATAAGTTCATCTGAATTCAGTATTGACTCTGCCTTCTATTAGGCTTCTAGCCAAAATATGACTCAATGGGGCGAACAGTAGTTGGAGCAATACAACAACTTTGCCCTTGGAAATCCCTTGGGATAAAATGGCAGCCACAGGGCAAAGGGGACGGTCTTGACAAGGACGTCTTTCATGGGTGCAGACGGTCAACCAGGGGACAACATGAAGTGCTCAGGCTGGATCTATATTTCTAATGGTCCAACTATTTGGCAGGAAGTGCCATATACATAAAAAGTCATGAGACTAAAATAAAAAAATATTCATAGTACCCAATATCTTTGTTCTTTAGATAGAAAGGAGATAAAAAAATTGGTTGCCAGGAAGGGGTGCAGAGATATTGTAGCTGACCAGGAAAAAAAAAATAACATTTTTCTGATAAAACACTAACTGGACCTTCAAAGTTATAATAATTTAACAAAATTGTTGTAAAACAAAATGTATTATAAAACTATGTTAAGAGAAACTCTGAAAGCACATCTTATTGTGCCTTCTAGGTGTTGCTTCTATAGAAAAAACAAATTCTACTTCTCAAACATTCCACTAACTTCAAACTACTTCAACATTTGAGGCAATTATTTAGATTTTACTGGCACTTTAAATATATATGGAGGAAATTGTTCTCTTTCAAAGCATTTGTATTTAACAATCCTTGTAGTAATTCTGTTAAATTGATGTGTTTCCTTAACGCATTCCTTAAAATATATTATTAATTTTAAGCCGCTTTGGACTGTTGTTCAGAATATTTGACCCAGCTATTCTCCTTCTAGGTATCTTCTTATTCACGTCGTATTATAGTGATCCATGCATACCATGTGTATAGCAGCAGAACTCATAATAGCTAAATCGTGGAAGCAGCCTCTATGTCCATCAATAGATGACCAGATAAAGAAAATGTGGTATTTAGACACAACAGAGTATTACTCTGCCATGAAGGGTAAACTCAAGTCTTTTGTGGGAAAAGGGATGCACTTTGAGACCATAATGTTTAGCGAAATAAATCAGGTACATCAACTTAAATATTGCATGATTTCTCTTATATGAGAAGCCCGAAGTATAAACGAATTAAAGAGAAAAAAGGAGAGATAATAGAAAACAGGGAGCTAGATCTTTTGCAAAAGGAAAGGGTACCAAGAGATTAAGGGGGGAAGGGAAAGAAAAAGAATTAAGATGAGTTGAATACATGTATCAACTCCCAATGATGATTGTAATCATTATGTACTGCAAACAAGTACTAATAAAATTTTAGAAACTTTAATAAAAAACAAAATTTTACTTTATACCTAAAAAATAAAAGAATAGAAAAGAAAAAAGAATATCTTATCTTGCTGACAGTTTACTTTGATCCCTAAGTTCTGTCGTTCTTTACTTTCTGCACACTCATGGCCAGAATCGGCTCAGCACCAATTCTCCTGGCATGAAGTGAAAATGACCTCTAGTGATTCCTCTGAGAAACATCTTTTGTTTTTTCATTAATAAGTTAAATATCTTTTATTATAACTAGTAAAAGCCACTAATTCATTTCTTTCCTCTCAGGTAGATTAGAAACTACAAGAAAGATAGACGGTCCTGTCAATAACGATGTATTTATTTACAGAGCAGAGGCACTTTTAATTTGGGAGTTTCAGGTCCCAATATTCACTTGTGTAACTCCCTCGTGATACAAGAAAGGAAATATATAAGTCGGTCAGATTCATGTGTGGCGGAGAGACAATTTAAGGATCAGTTGTGTTTTTCATCATTTAATTTACAGTTCTAAGTGTTCTGATTTTTTTGTAGAATCGAAGATGTATCAGGCATCAGTTCGCACAAAATGAAATAAAGAGCCAGTGCTTAAAAACGACCTTTTTGAATACACCTGACCTTTCTCCTCATTTTATGCCTATCTGGAAAATGCTCATTTGTACAAGTAGGGGTAACGATAAATTAGTGACTGATTATAGAGCTTCAAAATTAAAAATTAAAATAAAAGCCTAGTGCTGTAGTAGGTTAATTGAAAGATCAAATATAGGGAAATAAAACTGTTTTTCTAGATTAAACTACTACTCCTTAGCCCTGCCCCAACCCTCCAGTGAGAATTTGCCATCTCGATTATTCTTTTAAATAAGATAAATCAGAGTTTAACGAAGAGCCAGTGAGCCAGTGACTCTAGTGCAAAGATAATGTTTGAATTCGTGGTCTGGGGCTCTGGCTTTTGCTTGGTTCCTTCAGACGGCAAGGGGCCTGGGTAGTGTGGACGTCGATGTCAAGGACAAGAGTGGTGTGGAGAAAAGGGTGGGGGGGGCTGAAGTTCAAGGCGGAAGAAGCATTCTCCCACCGGGGCATCTGTCTAGTAAAGTGAGGACAGAAGCAGGGAGAAGGAAGAGTCGGGAGCTCCCAGAGCACAGAATGGTGGGAGATCTCCCGGGAGGCGGGACTGAGAGCGGCAGACACTGCGGGCCTCTGGCAGGACTGCTGCGCTGGCGTCACACCGCGGGGTGTGAGCGGGGAGCACCCGCGCCCATTCTGGTCCTCTGCCCTGCTGGATGTTGAGTGTATTTCCCCTTTTGAGAAAACGTATCACTTCAAGTCCATTTTCATACCTGTCGTACTAGATAACCGATCTCCTTCACAACTCCAGAAGTCTCTGGAGGATTCCGATTCCTAGGCTCCCGCGTTTCCCTCTCTTCGGGCCACCTCGTCTTTTTAGGCTCTTTTCTCAGTTGCAGGTTAGTTTTTCCGTTCTTCTTTAATAAGGATCTTTGGAGGTAAAGATCCTTTAATAAGGATCTTTAGCTCATACTGCTAGTTGGCTGACAAATAGCCCTTGGATTGAGCGTTCTTCCAGAAAGCCGCCCCACTGTGGATTCCAAATAAACTCTGCTCGGTGAATGCGCGCCATTAACAAGAAGCCCTCAAAATGTTTGTTTCTTTTTTCTTGCCCCCGAGAACAACAGAGTAACACCTAGTGACTGAATACAATCAGCCACTTTGGTATTTAAAATATGAAAATAAATTCTGTTCTATGTCTAATGTGATGGAGTTCTAAATAGTATTTATTAGTGAAATTTATTCTCTAAATTATAAGTATGTATTTATTGACAAGTCCAAGAAAAAAAAAATCACATATTACTTTAAAAATTACACATTTACTCTTGGAGAAGAGAAGGATGCCTCTACTTTTCCTTATTTCTTTAAAAGTAAAGAATACCTTTAAAACCCTCTAACAGCTTTTCTTTTATTAGGAGCTGAAAGAAATCGCAGGGAGAGGTGGATACTTTAAAAATAAAGCGAGCAGCATGAAAAGGTGTTCATCTTTCTGAAACCGCCATTGTTCAGCGATGCCTAATGTTAGACATTAAAGGTTTGCGTGTTCATCATCATATTTTATTGAAGTTGGTAATAATTTACTTATTATCTGCAATGGGTTTCTGAAAAATATTTCTCTTTCCATTAAGGATTTCATTTTCAGCATTTGCTTGTCAGTTAAATCCTCACATCATTAATGTAACTTCTCATCATAGGCAGAATTGAATATTCATGCCTTGCTCAAATCACTGTTATTTTGGCCTCTTACTTTTTTTTCCCCCCTGAAAGTGTAGATTGTTAACTCATCATTTTACAGCTAAGATTGTTACATTTTCTGGGATTGCATTGTTTTGGAGATATAATTTAAAGTTTACATTTTGTCATTTTTCTGCCAAGGGTAGTAATTTCTGTTTTTAACCTTGACCAGGTCTAGGCAGGTCACTTAGCCGTGTGCTCTTTGTAGCTGCTTTATTAACTCTTTGGTAGTTTTCCAGACCCTGGAGCCATGCTATACCGACCCTTCATTGAGTGCATGGTGAATAAAACTATTTAATAATGATTGCCCCTTCATGTGTCTGGCCTGTACCTAAGGGATTAATTTCCTTGTCTGAAAGTCACTTGAAGAGTATGTTTAGATGGCCAACCACAGATTAGGTTACCTCTCAAGTCTCTTCCATCTATACGATTTAAAATTCTATGTGTTGGCTTTTGTTTTCTTTACTTGAACTCAGTATTAACAAGACTAGTCTTCAAATTCATTTTAAGTCAAGGATAACATTTTCCTCACCCTGTATCATGACGGGGCAGAGCCCTGACCCCTTTCTGAGTCTTTGCATACATCCATCTGCCTTCTGAGGCCAAGTTCAAATTGAACTAGGACAACAGTAAGAAGCCTTGAAAAATTCACCACAAAAGGAAAGAAGAGACAAAGCCTCTTTTGCGACTCAAGGGAGAAATGATGCCTGCTTACATTTCAAATCTGATTAAATTGTAGGTGCTTGATTCCAAGTCATGTTCTTTGAAAGAAGAAAAAATAACCCTAAGGGACAAATCACCAAAATTTTTAAAAACTCAGGCAAACGCTGGCAACTAGCCTAAAGCTGAATAGGAGGAGGCATGTGCATGAGGGGCAGGATGGGTGCTGGTGGAGAACAAACAGGATTCAGGGGTGACAAGACCTGGCAAGGAGTTGGGGGAAGAGGTTCAAGGGGAATAAGAAGGTTGTGATTCTGCTGTGCCTGTTTAGGAAGGTGCGTTGCTGGGTTAGTCCTCATGTGTTAACTTCACTGAATTAAGAAACACTTCACATTATAGCAAAGCACACTCCTAGGTGTGTTTGGGTGGGTCATGGGGATATGATGTTCCGTCCCATAGCTGATCCCTTGCTGGTTCCTCTCTAGCACTGTTCCTCTGTTCTGCTTCCCAGCTGCTGTGAATTTAGGAACTTTGCTGTGCCATGTCCTCCCTCCATGTTGTTTGGCCTTGTAGTCAGCTGACTGTGGACTGACTATCCTGAAACCGTGAGCTAAATTCAGTCTCTCCCCCTTTAAGTTGTGGGTATTTGGTATTGTGTCCCATTGATGGGAAAGCTGAATAACCCACTGGGCAAAAGTGAATATGCTGTAAATAAAGGCATCTAATGTAGATGCTGTGTAGTTACAGTGTCTGACTTGAGTTTGAACATGCTTTGAGAATTTTGTGTAGGCTACTGCTTGTCTAACAGTCTGATATTATTTTGGCACTAGATTGTCTAGGTTTGCTTTTGTGTGAAGATATGTAGTAAAGTGTTATACCATAATATATAATTAATATTAATTTAGGAGGTGTTTATGCTAAAACATTCAGTGTCTTTGAGTTCTTTGTATACTCTAGAAGTCAGACCTTTGTTTGGGGGACAGGTGGCAAAAATTTTTCCCCAGTCTGTGGGTTTTCACCCTGCTCTACTGGTGATTTCTTTTGCTATGCAAAAGCCTTTTAATAGGATGTGGTTCCAAGCACTGATTCTTTGTATTGTTTCCCATGCAGTCTGGGTTCTGTTCATAAATGTTTTTCCAACCCCTGTGTCTTCGAGAGTTCTTCCTATTGTATTCTCCAGTAGATTTAGTGTTTCCGTTTTAATGTTTAGTTCTTCGACCCATTTTAATTTTAGTTTAGTACATGGTGAGAGACATGTATCTGGTTTTAGTTTTTGGCATGTGGCAAGCCAATTTTTCCAAAACTATTTGTTACAGAGGCTATCTTTCTTCTAGAGAGGGTATTTGGCTCCTTTGTCGAAGATGAGGTATTTGAGTGTGTTTGGAGTTGTTTCTGCATCTTCTAATCTGTTCCATTGATCCTCAGGTCTGTCTTTTTGCCAGTACAATGCTGTTTTTATCATAGTAGCTTTATAGTATAGTTTCAGGTCAGGGATTATGTTGCCACCTACCTTGTTCCTGTTGCCCAGAATTGTTTTTGCTATTCTTGGTCTCTTCTGGTTCCAGATGAGTTGCATGATTGTCCTTTCTAATTCAGACCCAATCCAAACATGGGCATCTGAAATGAATAAACATTTCTCAGATGAAGGAGTTAAAGTGACAAATAAATACATGAAAAAGTGTTCAACATCACTAGTCGTTCAAGAGATGCAAATCAAAACAATGTTAAGATTTCATCTCACTCCTGAAAGAACAGTGATTATCAAAAAATCAACCAATAAAAAATGCTGGTGGGGCCGTGGGGAAAAGGAACCCTCCTTCACTGTTGGTGGGAATGTAGATTGGTCCAGCCACTGTGAAAATCAGTATGGAGATTCCTCAAGAAACTACAAGTAGAGGTTCCATTTGATCCAGCTATTCCTCTACTGGGCATTTTCCTAGAATAATTAGAATTATCATACCACAGCCATATATGCACAACCATGCTTATAGCAACACAATTTGTAATAGCTAAGTCTTGGCAACAACCTAAATGCCCAACAACTAAAGAATTAATGGCTAAAAAAGATATAGTTTTTCTACACAGTGGAGTACTACTCTGCCATAAAAAGGATAAACTAGAGACATTTTTAGGTAAATGGATGTACCTTGAGAACATACTCTTAAGTGAAATAATTCAGACACTCATGAATACACATCGAATTGTTTCTCTGAAATGAGAAATCATAAGTGTAAATAAGGACAAAGAGGTGTAATAGATATTATATAAAAGGAAGGTAATATTCAGAAGAGAGGAGAACTAGAAAGGGGGAAAGGGGAAAAGAAGGAAGGGTAAAAGGAAAGAAAGGGGAAGGGGAAAAAATGGAAAAATGTAAATAAACCTGCTGCAAATAGGGAAGGTGGGGAAACAGAAGGAAGGGGTGGGGAAAAGGAGGGAAAACCAAGATACATCATGTATGGGCACAAAATAACCATGATGAATGTGAGCATTATGTATACAATGTACCGATACCTACTCTTGGTAAAACAAAACAAAACAAACAAAAACTCCAAAAAACCACCCCCCCAAAACCTTTGAGTTAACAGCTTTAAGGAATAAATGAATATATATTAAAGTGCTCACACACACACACACACACACACAAAACCCAAAACATTTGGTGTCAGTGATGAGTGTAACACATCAAAATGTAAGCCTTTATAAGGTAAGAAGAGAGTGTGTTATGTATGGTGTTTGTGAGACTCAGTCCTATTCTCTTTTTGCACTATTTCCTGAATGCACATAATGGTTTCATGCCTTACTTAGTGATTTAATAGCTGATTTACTATCAGAGAGTTGCTTGGGGGAAGCTACAGGGCAAGAGGGAACCTAATTTATACTAAACACCGACCATAATTTGGGGTTGTTTTCATAAGCTGCCTGGTATAGGAATATGCCAGGTCTGGGTTATCAGTAGGAATGAATGGTGGCTTCTTATATTCTTCGCCAGAGCCATTATAAACTGCTTTGCATGCGAATTATTCTGGAAAATAATTTTGACATAGTAGAACTCAACTCATTCATTCCACTAATCTGCAGTTTCAATAATTTTCATACCTCAACAGTCTATTTACAGTAAAGTTTATTAATAACATGCTCTTGTGAAATCTCATGTTGCATAAAGTCCATTACTTCTAAAAACGCTAGAGAACAATTGTTAGTCTATTTGTTATAAACAATGTAATAAAAATGAAATGCAAGTCTGTTAATCTGGTAGAAGAATAAGATTTTTTTTGTACTATGACATCATAGCACCTTGTCTTGTCCATAAGCACAGAAGGTGCTCACACTGGGGTAAATTGCTTTTGTTGTTAAAGATCTCCATTAATATGATAATAAACATTTGGAAGAATACTTAAAAGAAGAATTCTATGTATTATGGGGAATATACAGCTAAAGTTAAGAAGAGTGACAAATGCTTCAATCTGTGGCAAAACTATAAGATTTGTGTCCAATTTTTGCGTCCCAACCTGCCACAACCACCCAGTACAATCGCTTACCAAATTTACTTCTCACATAACAGAAAAGACTGACAATATATATAAATGGAAAATTGTAACACATTTTCCATAAAAATGATGAGTTAACTATCTGAGAGGAAAGATAAGCAACAGGCCAGTATAACAGTGATTTGAAGAAGGCATGAATATTCAATTCTGTCTATGATGGGATTTACACTAATGATATGAGGATTTTATTGATAAGTAAATGCTGAAATGAAGTCTTTAATGAAAAGAGAAATATTTCCTGGAAACTCATTGTAGATAATAAATTATTACCAATTCAATAACATGTGATTACTATATCCAGCTAGTTCCTTAAGTGACATCAGCCTGGTGAGCAATGGTGTTTCTGTGTAATTCAGTCCAACAGCTCACAATAATAAGTGCCTACTGTGTGCTCCTATGTATGACTATCTTAGATCGGTTTGAAAGGGAATGCAACTTTTAAGAGATCTCAGTTTTGTTTTAATCAATTGAGGGAAGTTCTAAATAATTGCAAAAATTACACCCTATTTGTTCAGCAAATACTTATGGACCACCCACTTACCTTGTCCTCAGAATTGTAGTTGTATAACAAGATATTAAAGTGGAAAATTTGACTCAGGTACCCATGATTAAGGATATTTTTCCATGGGTATAAAATTGGCTTTTGACTCTTGACTCCTTTACTTATTTTGAGCACATAAAAAGGGGAGAGTTGAAAATTAGAGAGGTTTTGCTGAGTAAGAAATTTTTGGAAAACCTGAGCACTAATTTCTTTCTTCCCTTTTTCCCCCGCAAGAAGGGTAAGGAAGTGCTTTATTTTGTTCCTTGGCTCTGAGGGGAAACGGTAGTCCAGACTTATTTATATCTGAGAAATCTAAAGAAGCCTGAGTGGCAAAATAGAGGCTCTATCTAGAGAACTTGACATACTAATGATTTCCCTTCCACTACAGCCAAACAAAACTAAAACGCTGTGGATCAGACGTGGAGCCCAAAGTAAGAATGTTTGCTGGGGTCTTTTAAGTAAGTGAGGGTTTTGGCCTGAGGAAGCTCTTGCAGTAAGAGCCACGGAGGGGACCTTCAGTCTGCAGTTGCAGTGTGCCTGGCAGCACCCTGCCCGTGGACATGGAGCGCCCAGAGACTGGCATTCAGACGGGCATGGATGGGGCGGTTCGGAGAGCCTGCCTTTCAGCTGCTCTGTCCCACACCTGCAGCCACAGAGCTGCTGAGGACCACAGAAGGGTAGCAAGTATAGACACTGGAGGGGAAGGCGGGAAGGGAAAGATTAAGTAATTTAATTGCACAGAAATGGTGACCTAGAGGTTTCTGCTTCCTGAAAGATGGAGTATATATATATCCTCCTATTTGTCTCATTAAGCAGAGGTAAAATCCTCTGGCAAAAGAAGACTCAGGATAGAGGCAGACCAGTCAGGGAGCTGGAGACCTAAGGAATGGCACGGTGATGAGTTTCTAGGCTCCTTTCGGTCTTTGTATATCCCAGAGTAGTTACTGGAGAAGCCAACAACCCAGAAATACCAATGGATGTAGATAAACAGGAACAGACGCGCACATGCAACATATTCCTCTCTTCTCCACCAAAGGACCAGGAAAGGGCAATCTAATGAGACAAAACCTTAAGATAATAACTACCTTACCCATCAAACACTAGAAAAAGCTGTTGCTCCACCACAGCTTGCCAAGGTCATGTAGATAATCCCCCAAACTACCAGAAAAACTACCATATTCAGCAATGTTGCAATATAAAAAGTAAGAAAATAAACATACAAAATCAATCATATTTCCAGATACCATGAATGAAAATGTGAAAACTGGTATTAAAAATGCAGTACCACTTACAGTCATGTTAAAAAAAGAAATACTTTGTAACTCTAACAAAACATACATAAGACTTTTGTGTTAAAAACCACAAAACATTGATAAAAGAAATCAAAATACATCTACATAAATGGACAAATGTAGTGTTCATGAGCTGGAAGATTCAATTGTAGTAAAGATGTTGACTCTCCTGAAATTGATATACAGGTTTCATGAAAATCTTATCAAAATTCCAATAATATTTTTTACTGTATAGGTAAGTTTCTTTTAACATTTATATTGAAAGGCAAAGGTATTATTATACCTTAAACAGTTTCGAAAAGAAGAATAAAGTGGGTGGAATAATTTGATCTGGTATCAAGAATTATTATAATATTCAGTATTTAAGACAGAATGGTATAAGAAGAGGGACAAAACAGATAAATGATCAGAAATTCCCTATATGAACCTGAAGGCAAAGTGAGATTTGACAAGGGTGAGGAATTATTTGGTGGAGGAAGAATGGTCTTCAAGAAATGATGTCGGACCAGTTAGCTATCTGTAGGGAACAAAAGTAAAACAACCTATGTGCTATACAAAACTTAAATAAAAATAAATTATAAATTCAAATGTGAAATGCAAAACTATAAAATTGAGATAATACAAAAGAAGACAATTTTGGGCACCTTGGGCTTGGTGAAGAGTCCCTAGACATGACCGCACAAACATGATCCATAAGAGAAAAAAATGAACTTCATTAAAATTAAAAAGCATCACTTCGTGATCTCAAAAATGCTGCTAAAGGGATAAAAAGACAACATATAGAATAGGTGAAAGTATTTGCAACCCACACATCTGACAAATGAGGCATAACTGGGCTTCTGTAAAGAAGTATCAAATCCGAACATATAAAATTCCTATTAGAAAATGCACAAATGACACAAATTGTTTTGCTGGAGAAAATCAATGGATTACAAATACATACATGAAATGATATTCAGCACCACTGGCCATTAGGAAAATGCAAATTCAAATCACAATGAGCTATTGCCACACACCTATTAAAAGAGAGAAAAGAAAAAAAGGGCAGTACTAAATGGTGTCTAGCAGGAGAGCAACTGGGTCTCTCATACTGTGCTTGCGGGAATGTAAAATGGTACAAGCATTTTGAGAGTTTGGAAGTTTCATATGATACTGGACACGCACTTATCCACATTCGCTATGTAATCTGGCAGTTCCCGAGAAATGTAAACTTTTGACTGCACAAATGCATGTACAGGTGGTTTACAGATGGTTTATTTATCACAGTGTAAATCTAGAAACAGCCCAAATGGCCCATCAATAGGTAAATGATAAAACAAACTGGTGCACCTATATTATGGAATCTTGCTTAGTAATCAAAGAGAATAAACTTGTGATACATGTGAGTTTGGATGGAACTCAAGGACACCATGCTGAGTGAAAAAAGCCAATCTCATTATAGACGTTGTAAACATTCTTGAAATGGCGAAGTGATTCTCAGAGGAAGCAGGCTAGTGTTTTCGGGGGTCAGCGAGGGTGGCTGGAGGCCTTGGGCTTGACAGTGAAAGGGCGCTTCAGGGACATCTTCGTGTTATGGGGTTGTCTGGTGTCCGGACTGCAGGCTGGTTACACGGAAGGTGCCTGGGTCGGTTTCATGGGTCTGATACTGTACTACACTCGTGTAGGATAAAGCTGTTGAGGAAACCAGGCAGAGAGCACATGGGCACTTTTTGCAACTTCCTGTGAGTATAAAATTATTTCAGAATAAGAACTAAAGAAGAGAAAGTGTTTGTGATTAGAGCGTTTGTGAGTTAAAGTAATTGTGATAGTTTCAATTTGCAGAAAACAAGTAGGAAATTCATAAGATCTCCGCGTTTTTATCCAAAAGGGAAGAACTGCCGTATCCACTGAGTGAACTTACTGGGACAGAGATAAGTGCGTGGCGCTTGCATGGCGGGTTTTCACTAGGACGCCTGCTGGATGCGCCTTTTACATGTCGTTCCCATTCATTCTCTCTCTCTCGCTGTCTTATTCTTCTGGTGCTCTTTTACCCACATTTCTTCTCACAGAATCCTGTTTTTTGTACTCTTTCGTCATTCAGTGGGCCAACTAGCCAGCTAGTCACTCACGTCAGAGGACTCACACATCTTAGTTTCTTTCCCTTCTCCGTCGCCCCAACCCCCTTCTCGTGTGTAATCGTGTAATCAGTTACCAAGTCTGGTTGCTTTATTTTCCAACATTTTTCTCTGCTACCACGTCCCTTGTTTTCTCCTTCATTTCCCTCTCGTCTGAATTTGTGCAACATCTCCGCCACCCATGTACAGTACCTATCTGCAGGTTTTTTTTCCATCTTCCAAGAACCAGCCAGAGTGATTTGTCTGAAGTGCATTGAACCCTGACGAATGTACCGTAAAGCTCTTCAATAGCTACACGTTGCTCAGGGGACAAACTGGGCCTTCCCGCCGTACTAACCAAGGTTCCTGGTGTTCTGGTCACTTCTTGTCTCTCCAGTCTAACCCGTCTCCTGAGCCTGACTCTCTTACTGCACAAATTCCGATCTCCGTGTCATCGGTTCTCAAAATCAATCATCCAACTTGAATGTTGTCTTTGCTTGGAGTATTTATACCTCTGTGTTCGCTTCAGCAGCACATATACTCATGATTTAAACACACGCAGCCACACTATTCTATCACCTTTTTTCAGTACTGAGAATTGAATCTAAGGCCTTTGCAATAAGTTACATCTCCAGCCCATTGAAAATTGTTTTAAATTTTGAGACAGAATCTTGCTAAATTGCTGAGCTGCCTGCTGGACTTGAATTTGAGAGCCTCCTGCCTCAGCCACCTAAAGCGGTGGGGTCACAGCTGTGTTCACCACATCTAGCGTTATTCTCTAATTTCTTTTTTTAAATTTTATTTTAATGATACATTTTAGATGTACATGGTGATAACATTCATCATAGGGGACTTGTACCTGTACATGATATATCTTGTTGCTTCCTTTTTTTTCCCGTTCCCCTCCCCTCCCTTCACCCCCTCGTAGTCTATAATTTTTAAGACTCAGTTCAAGACTCAAGACTTCTAGGAAATCTCTGATTCTTCTTTGCCTGGTCAGATTCCCCTTCGTCTCTTCTCCAAGTTGCCCTATTACTTTCTACCTTTGGTAATACTCTATAAATAGAGAAGGGGCTTGTATTATTGCAAACTCTTCCAAGATTTTTTTAATGAGTCTAGAAGATGAAACTTGCATCACTTGACATCTATTATTCCTCCTTCAAATTAAAATAAACACTGGTTAATTTCTTCTCTTGTAGTAATGCTGTTAAAGATAGTAGATATAAAAATAAGGGAGGTATGAATTCACCCTTCCTTATGTCAAAGTATACAGCATGCACTTTTAGTTGGTGTCCGATGGAGAAAGCAGGGCAAGACTTTCCTGAGTAAATTCACAACCTTCTTAGCCACATCAGCATGGAGATGAGCCCCGTGGAGGGCTCTGTTGCCGAGGGCTGTTGCCGGGGACTCACGCGTTGCCACAGAGGTTTTCTATGGTCAACACATCCACACCAGTCTCAGATTTCAGAACAACTGGAGATGTAGACCCCTGGAAGATGCTTATGCCATCTGAGTATTGTTGTCTTACTCACATTTCTGCCCCTGGGAGAGACTACCCAACGCCCACAAATTAAAGAGGGCGAGGTTTGTTTTGATCCATGGTTTCAGTCCGTGCATGCTGAGCTGCTCCAAGGCAGGAGCAGCATGTGGAAGGGCCCAGTGGAGCAAAGCTGTTCAACCCACAGCAAGAGCACACCCTTTCGAGTCACCATTGTTGATCCACCTCCAACCAGGTCCGCCTCCAAGCAGCACGTTCAGCTACGAACTCATTTGTGGGCCAGTCCACTCAATGCAGTCACCTTCCACAGACTTGAGAATTTGGAGGGACATTTTAGAGCTAAACCATCTTGAGCATTGCGGTGATAATGCCAGCGATGCGGTGAGGCCTTCAGTCACCTAATCTGTGTCTGTGGCGCATTCTGAAGCCCAGGAAGGCTTTACTGCAGCAGTAATAGGGTGAAATCGGAACTTACAGTGTTTTGTGTCATCAGGGAGATCCGCTGCTAGCCTTCAAGTACCGTTTTCCCCTCTTCCATGTTGATTCTAAACATGACTCTGTTTTTATTGTTATTTTGGTTGTAAAGGATTAGGAAATGTTATAGTAAAATATTGTAGGACCGTAGAAAACTCTGAAGTCTTGGTACGGTGCCTGGTCTTTTGTAATATTAAACAATCAGTGTACAGAAACAATGAAAGGGTGTCTGTGCCATTTTGTTAGATATCAAAAGACCCCTTGGAAGACAAATTGGAGAAGCAAAGCTGCCTCTCTTTTTATAATGTGACAAAGAGCTAATTCAGCTCCTTTAACAGAAACTCAAATAAGCAAAACCCTTTCAAAAAGCCTTTATGTTCAATGTAAAGGAAAATGTGTCTTCAAACCTAGAGTTCAGCTTCCACTGGTTTCAACGGGAGCAGGACATTTGGAGCCGAGGGCTCATTCTGGCCCACGTGTTGCCCCAACAAGTTCTCTTGGGTGATCATTCCAGCTTCAGCAAAGTGTTTCCTCTAGCTATTACAGCCCATGTTTAAGAGTTTAAAAGACTGCGAAGAGGCCAAAATCTAAATCAATATTGTGTGGAACAAATAAAGAGAAAAGAGATTTAGGTGGCCAGTGTGTGGTCTGTGTACAATTCCCTGGTAGGCAGATCAAGGAGGCTTCACTAGCAGCTTAAAAATAAAAGAGCCTAGAAACAAACAGATGTCAGTGAAAGTGTTCTCTGCCCTCGGTGAGAAAGGACGGTTAGGTTTTCAGATTGAGACCTTGGGTTCGGGAAGGGAATTGCCACTGTGGTGCCAAGTGGGAAACGAAGGGCATGAAGGATTCAGATCAATAGGCCTGGAGCTTAGGGATCTTCTGAATGCTAATTATTTTAACAGAACTTGGCTGCTTTTGTTGAGTGTTTAGGCGCGTTGCTTTTGTTCCTGGGGTAGTGATATAGGCGCTACAAGTGCGAATGCCGCGTTCCCCTGTCACCCGCCCCAGCCCCACCCTCACGGTCCCCTCACACACAGCACTGGCAGGAGCAGCGGAGCTGGACTTGCCCATCTCCACAGCTCTGAAGGCCACTCGTTACCTTGTGGCCTCTGTGATCCCTGAGAGAGTCTAGCTTCAGACTGATGACCAGAAGGAAATACTGCATGGAAAAAACATCCAAAGGAAGTTCATCACAGGTCTGGTTTATTGAAACATTTTACTTGGCTATTATGGCAATTTGAGAGGTCAGGGAAGAAAAAACAAAGGAAAACTTAAGATTTTCAATATTTTTAAAGAGAGAGTTTAGTAGAAACTGGCTTAATTACTGAAATGCCAAGTGAATATTTTTTACATAAGAAAGATTGATTTTTAAAGAATATGCCATAATAATTGCAACAATGATAAGAATAAATGGAATTTGTAGAGGTTTATGTGCTGGAGTCTATTTTTACTTGTATTATCTTGTGAATCTCTAAAAAAGTTATAAAAGGATTTCCCATTTTTTCCCAAGATATGTTCCTAATATTTTGGAAGAGTATGGTAAGTATAAAAGCCCAAAAGCCCAAGGAAATAACTTTTACAAACTGAAAATGGAGCTAGGCATGGTGGCATATGCCTATAATTCTAGCACTTGGGAAGCTGAGGCAAGAGGATTGCAAGTTCAAGGCCAGTCTGGAGTACAGAGCATGTACAGTCCAGCCTGTGTTCTGTGCTATGTGGAGAAAACCTGTCTCAAAAAAATATCACATAAGAAAAAAGTAAGGACATCCGAATTATAAGGCAATCACTGTTAAAATATGTAGTAATTTTGTGATAAAAACAACTTGATGTTGGCAAAAAAAAAACAGATTCAAAGATCAATGGAACAGGTTAGAAGATGCAGAAACAACTCCAAACACACTCAAATACCTTGTCTTCCACCCTCACTGGGAGAAAGACAGCCTCTTTAACAAATGGTGCTGGAAAAACTGGCTTTCCACAGGCAAAGACTGAAACTAGACCAATGTCTCTCACCATGTACTAGACTAAAACTGAAGTGTATCAGAGATCTAAACATTAACACAGAAACACTAAATTTGCTGGAAGATAGAGTAGGAAGAACTCTTGAAGACATAGGTGTAGGCGAAGAGTTTGTGAACAAAACTCACACTGCACGGGAAATACTACAATGAATCGATGACTGGGATCACATCCTATTAAAAGCTTTTGCACAGCAAAAGAAATCACCAACAGAGTGAGAAGACAACCCAGAGTGGGAAAAAATTATTGCAGCTGTTCTTCAGACAAAGATCTAACATCTAGAATACATAAAGAACTCAAAATCAGACTCCACAATTTTAAAGACCCAGTCCAAAAATGGGCATATGAAATGAATAGACACTTCTCAGATGAAGAAGTACAAATGGCTAATAAATATAAGTGTTTGACATCACTGGTCATTCCAGAGATGCAAATTAAAACAATGCTAAGATTCCATTTCATGTCAGAAAGAACAACTTTTATCAAGAAATCAACCAGTAACACATGCTGGCGTGGCTGTGGGGAAAAAGGAACACTCTTCCACTGTTGGTGGGAGCGTAGGTTGGTCCACCTATTGTGGAAATCAGTGTGAAGATTCCTCAAAAAAACTACAACTAGAGGTTCCATTTGATCCAGCTATTCCTCTTCTTGGTATCTTCTTAGAAGAATTAAAAGCATCGTACCATAGCGGTATATGCACACCCATGTTTATAGCAACACTGTTTGTAATAGCTAAATCTTGGAAGCAACCCAAATGCCTAGCAAATGATGAGCAGATAAAGAAGATGTGGCTTTTTTTTTTAATACAATGGAGTACTACTCTGTCATAGAAAAGGATAAACTTGAGACATTACTAGGTAAATGGGTGCACCTTGAGAACATACTCTTAAGTGAAATAAATCAGACACGCAAGTAAAAATTGCATTGTTTCTCTGGTATGAGAAGCCATAAGTGTAAAGAAGGATGAAAATGTATAATAGATATTGTGAAAAACAGAAAATATGCAAATGGGAAGGAGAACTGGGGGGGCAAAGAAGGAAAAGGAAAAGAAAGAGAGGAAAAAACATAAATAAAGCTGTTGTAAATGAGGAGAAGAGGAGTTGAAGCAGGGGTGGGGGAGGGAGAAAACCAAGATATGTCATGTACAGGTACAAATTAACTATGATGAATGAGATCGTTATGTATATCTAAAATGTACCAATAAATTTTCTTGGTTCAATAAAAAGAAAGTAGTAATTTTTATGTTCTACATATTTTGCACAATAAAAAACAAAAAATACAGTGATTTGACCTTAAGTTACATCAAATATGTCATTTCAATATCTCAGGAGGTGGATCCTCCTTGAATAAGATGGATCTTTCTTGAATAAGGTCCAGATCCAGTCCAGTTCTGTGCAAAACCGTCCTATTTTTATGTCTCAGGCAAAATTCCCTAATATTCCCCTGGACTCAGTCAATCTCAGAGGCTGGCTTTAAACCAAATGGGACCCTTAGTGGGACCAACGAGTTGTGACCGGTTTCCTGCCTCCCAGCTCCACGGCCCTTTCTTCCTCTCCTTCTGTGGAGATGGGCTTTGTCTCCATTTCTTCACTCTGTTTTCAAATACCAACACTTGGTCTAATAAGAAAATACCTGTGAAAACGCTTACCAACATGAATTAATTTTTCATTCTAGATGGTATCTTGTACCTTTCCTGGAGTGTGAGTCTGGTCATTTTTGAAATTTACTTTCTTCCCTTGTTCCCCTCTTAGACTTATCTTCTTTGGCTTTATGGAGGAGGCTACGTGAGAGTGTAAACTTCCATTCTTATCCTGGAGGAGATTGGTGCTGTGTCGGGAGGACGAATACATGCACACATGGAAAGTTAAATTTAGTAAGGAAGTCAGGATATTTTATATGGGCGGGCATGGAGGTCTATGTACGATTTTTGCTAGAAAGGGAGGAGACAGCATTAATGGAGGGTAAGGAGGAGGTAGATCTGGCTACCTGAGTCATGGAGGCAGGACAGATGAATGTGCACTTGATAGACACAGGACATTTACCTGACTGATTTGTCTGGCAGGCAGGGAGGTTTATGCTAAGTGGACAGGGAGAAACACTGTTGTAAGGATAGCTGGGGCCTCTGTCTGAAAAAAATTTTAAACTACTGAGTTTAAAACCCAGGTGAGCAACCAAGGTTTCTGGGAAGGCACATGACTCTGCAAGAAGCATTTAGAAAGCAAATCTGGCAATAATGTCCAGACAAGGTGGTAAAATTAGTACCCAAGCAAGCAATTGGGAAGTGGTCCCAGGAGTCCAGGCAACAGATGAGAAAAGTCTCAGCCTATTCCAGTTCTGTGCAAAACCCATGTATTTTTATGTCTTGGAGACCCCAAATTCTCTAATTTTCCTCAGGAGTCCCTTAGTCTCAGAGGCTTTAAACCAAATGGGCCACTTAAAAATTTGTCACAGGGATTGTGAATGTATCTACATCATTAACTAAAGAAGGAAAGCTGCTATGGAGGCCAATTTAGCTGAAATGGAGAATTGTACTGACTCAGGCTAGCAGGTGCTCGGTTTATATAGTCCTTTTGGACTGTAAGTAAAAATTACTACCTCATCTAAGAAGGAACAGAGTTTCATTTCATAGTTTTGGAGCGGATCAGACTTGACTTGGTTGGATCCTCTGGACTTGCCCTCAGGCCTTGGCTTCCTGTGGACAGGATGAAGTTCATGTTGCCTGCCTCCCGAGTTCCTTCAGGGACTCTGTGTCCATGAATGAAGACTTTGTACCACCTTCTTAGAAAGCTGAGGGGTAGCCAATCAAGGTCTGAGCTCACGACTTGATTAACTGGCAGTACACTGCTTCTTGTTTACTTTCATGAGGGTGGTTTCTTCAAGGAATTATTATAGAACAGATACTTTTAATTGAAAAAGGGCTATGCTTTTCTAGACATTGGTAAAGCCAAATCCTGCTGGCCATCAGGATTTGTAGTGATCTGGGTGTATTTTCTTTTCAGAATGTGTTATAATCTCTGCATCAGCCCTACTTTTTTGGGTTCTTACTGTTCTTGAGTGTCTCTTTAAGTTAAGATGTTGTTTAGATATCAGGAGAGTTGGCAGGCTACAACATTACATGCTGTATTATTCATTGTTTGGTGACTAGACTTCATATCTGTGGTAAAAATAAACATGATGCCTCTTAGTTTATCTCAATCCATTCAGTACTTTTCTGAATGGTTTCCTGTAATTATGTAACTCCCTTTAAAAATGAAGAAGAGGATGAGGAAGAAGAGAAAGAATCACTTTCATCTCTAAACTATATATGATAATTTTTAGGTGCAGGCTGAACAACAACTTCGGTTTATAGGGAAGTGTAATAGTTGCCTGAGTGGCAGTCTGAACACTTTTTTCCCCCACAATGATAGTTTTCCTTTACATTCTCTCATTGAGTGCAGTCATTTTTATGCTTGTGAAAACCATGTTGTAATTTTCCTCCTTAAAATGGAAGAGACTGATTTCTGGCCATATTGGTTTCAACTTTACTTCCTAAGTGTACCAGTAGGTGTTGCTGTCCCAGCACCGATGTCGATTCCAATAAAATTAGCTGGTCACTCTGTGGCGAGTGGGTCCGTGTACAATTTGAATTTCTGTATTCCTTTTCAAAGATCCAAACACTGCCGCCAAATACCGAAGACCTAATGGGATCATTTTGCCTGCAAAGATAAGTTTTTAAGTAAGGAGGATCTTCTATTCTGTTGTGTCAGTTCACTTCACAGAACTAGAAAATCTTTCTAGTGATTTCCCAGTAGTTTGATAGTTTGGCCTTTGGAGGAACAAGTGATGACAGTTTGAACAAATAGAAAATAATAATTTTTTCTCCCTCACTTTTCTTTTCCTAATTTCTGCACTTTATGTGCAATACATACTATTATCACCGCAATGTTCCACATTCACATTTTAAAAAATGAAGTTCTCTTTGCTTGGTATAAACTTCTGGGCATAGATAACCTTTGAATTGTTTTCTCGTTTGTCAGACAAACAAATGGGTCCACATAGGACCCAGCACTTAACTGTTCACAACACTATAACTCAGTATCTCGAATGTTTTCACAGTCCCACGTGTAGGCAGAACCAAACGATTTCCTTGTGTTAATCCCTCTCACCCTGTCGCCTGTACTAGTTATTAAACGGGGACAGCAGACACTGCTACTTCTGTTTTTGACTTAAATTTCCTAAGCCAAATTCTAAAATTTAGAATAGTGAATTTTTTATGATTTCTGTATTCAAATATTAGGTCCTTAAAATTGAAAGCTGCTCTTTAGGTGATACGTTAACCAGGTCAGTGTGTGCTTTGATGAAAAAAATAGTTTGTGTACCTTTTATGGCTTTTGCAGCTGAAGTTTCCTTAATTGACCAAGCATGTGAAAGTGAACAGTAAAAATCCAAAATTATTAGAATGACTTTTTAAAAAAATTGCTAAACACAACAGAAGCCCATATGCTGCAAGATGAACACTTGTGCTCTGATCTGAGAAGACTGTTTCAAGAATGCGAATGTACATTCTGCTAACGAAATTAGTGGAAAGACATTGGCTGAAGGAACGAAGAAAGAATAAAGTTCTAGAAGGAAAGGAGAGAGAATGAGAGAAATGTGAAGAATGAATGGGAATACAAAGCTGTTATATTTTTGTTTTCAGAGTTGCGACTAGTCAATAAAATGAAGCAATAGCAGTTTATTGAGCCTGTAACAAGCAGGGCTGAATCACATGAGCCAGAGAGAACATAGATTTTTCTATAAATTGCTCAGTGAACATTTTAAAATAATCTTTAATAAAACAGTGAAGTACTTCTGTTATGGGAACCTCTGAACAGTTTTTAAATAGCAAAACAATAAAGTATCACGAAAAGTAAGGTTCAGAGCAAAGTAAACAAATCTAAATGTTTTTCTGTATCATTTTATAATGAATTTTCATTGATTTTTTTTATAGTTACACGATTTGCAGTCTGTGATCTTTCCTCTGTGCCCGCCTGCTCCCTCCCCGCGTCCTTCTCTCTGCAGCCGCCAGGGGCGTCATTTCGTCATTTTGGGGGCACCTCCAGTGTGTTGGCGAGCTGAGGGGGCGGCGCAAGGTGCAGGAAAAGCACTCAGACAGGTTTTCACCCTGTAGAGTTTCATTACTGAAATGCTCGGAAGTCACGGGTGGTGAGTGTCGAAATGCAGAGATGCAGATTGGTTGGTAATCAGCTCAGTGTTTGTAGTAAGTAGAGCTGGAGTATCTAATTATCCTCCGCGCCATCTCACGGAAGCTGATTTAATTCAGCTAAATGGCCCGTGATACGGACTTCACTCCCCTTCAATTCCGTTTCTCCCCTCTGGCGAATTCTTAATCAGAATTTCCTACTATTTAGTAACTAAATTAAAATCTGTAAATTGTAGGCAACTGCATGTAATGCAGGGATATATCCATAAGCAATGAACATTCTAACATGATAACATGGTGACGTGCTGGTATAATGAAATCATCCCGTCAGATATGGCAGTATAGAATAAAGGTCCCTTATCTTTACCTCTGAAGAAAAGATTTAAAAGGTAGAGGCCAAAACATATTGTAAGAATTGAAACTTGTCCCTCGCAATATGAAACTAGGGACGAGGGCGGAGCAAAGGGAGTCACGGAAAGGGGAAGCCATGAAGGTGTGCTGTGTGCGTGTGTGCGTCTGCCAGCGTGCAATCCATGAATCTGTGAAAGCAACACGCGCGGCGTTTCTCAGCCATCGTTAAAGGTTTGCATCATCTAGAGTGCTTCTGTAGAAACCTGCGCCTCACCTGACCAGGCTTTCAGTCTTCCCCACCGGGGGTGTGATCACGGTATTTCTTTGAAGTTGTCTGGGGAAGTTCAGGGGGCCCGAGATGCAAGAATGACCCGTGAAAGCGGTATTGGTGCATCTGTGTCGGAGTCAAATGGGAAAGAAGATTGTGCAGCACGCAGCCATGGAGAACATCAAGCTCCCGAAGGTGTAGGTGCTGGAGCGTAACTGGGGACCTCTGAGCAAGAGAAGCTGGTTCAATTCAGTCCAGCTGACAATAAGCGTGAGTGTTTATGTGGTACAGTACCAGAGAGACACATGAAACAGCGAACAAAACCAGGTTGCTGCCCTTTTGAGTTTAGTAAATATAATGGGACACATACTAATAGAGTGCTAATGGCTCTTCTAAAGTACAGCTGTGCTGAAGACCGTAATGAAAAGTCACAGTGTTCTGAGATTAGTTAGAGATACCTTATTTTCTTTTTTCTTTTTTTTTTTTAGGTATTATAAAGTATATCAATTTTTTTTATTTTTTTACTTTTATTTTAATGGTACATTTTCGATATACGTATTGATAACATTCATCATAGGGGATTTGTACCTGTACATGATATACCTTGTTGCTTCTTTTTTTCTGTTCCCCTCCCCTCACCCCCTCCTCCCTCCCTATTTACAAAAGCTTTGTTTCCATTTTTTCCTTCTATTTCTTATTTCTCTTGTCCCTCTGTTCCTTTCTCCCTCCCTCTCTGTTGTTCCCTTTCCCATTTGGACGTTTTCTTCCCTTTCCCAGTATAATACATTTTAGTCTTTATTTACACTTCAGTTTCTCACACCTTATTTTCGATTGGGAAAAAACTGGTGATTTCAAAAAAGAGAGTTATCATTTGAGTTTTGACTAAAAGTGAAATGAGAGTTTTGAGAGACAGAGATGAAGAGAAGTTTTCTTAATATAGAAAGCAAGCTTGAGGGCCTCAAGGTGGAAATGGAGAGAAAGCAGGCCGAAGGCCAGAATGCTGTGAAGTCCCCCCGAAGGTCAAAGTGTGATCCCTGATAGTCCGTTTAACCAACTCCATGTTCATCCTCAAAGGATGGCACACGCTGCCCATGCAGGAGGTAAAGTGCAGCGTGAAGTCGCACACTGGAGGAAGGAGAGGAGGAAGTACGTGTCGCTGCAGAACACTGAGAGTACTAACAAGCGACAGAGGAATGATAGGTGGCTGCTCCTCCCGGGAGGGCCTGCGTCAAACTCTCGCATACTCTCGCGACTGCTGCCTTCCTCTCCTCTTTCCGTCTGCTGATGTTCTTTCTCTTGGTCATTCTTCTGCTAACTTACTCTTGGGGCCTTTTTAAGGAGACACATTTTGGACTCTCTTTTTCCCTGTAATAACATCTGGCAGTTCTCCCATTGGTGGGCCCAAACACCAGACACCCGGAACTGAAAGAAATGGCTTATTCGGTTCGTGGTGTGTTAGCTCCCACGCAGGAGCATCATGGCGGAAGGGCGTGGTGGACCAAAGCCACTTAGTTCATAGTCCCACAGGAGGCATAAGAGACTCAAGGCTGCAGCGCCGTGACCCAGCCAGACACACTCAGAAGTGCGCTGTCCTAATCCCCCGGCTGGATCCCACGCCAGTCAGGTTGACATTCCGTCATAACCATTGCAAGCACTTTCTCTAAAATGTGACTTCCAGCATTCATTAAGGTTTAGTGGTGTATACATTTGTGTAGTTTTCCTTTATTGTGAGTTTCTTGAGGGAAGAACCATTTAACTGACCAGTAACACAATACAAACACAGGTAGACGAAATGGTAAGTAGATTGTCTTGTCTGGACCAAGGAGATTAATGTTAAGTGTAAAAATAGTAACGTTTAAAAATAATACATTGAGCTCTCGGAAGCGCCCGCTGACTGTTGTGCTCAGCCCCCGGGGCCGCCCTTCCTCCCAGACTGTGCTCTGCTGCCGAAGTCCCGCTCCATCAGCCCGGGTTTCCCACAGGCCAGGTCCCACGCAGTGCTTTGCCTTCTCAGTTCTCCTCGGTTACTCACAGGTGTGTGGTCACGCCCTTGGGGCTGCCAAATCCTAGCCACCCTCCTAGGCTCTTTATTAACAATATCAAATGTGAAATTCATACTCATTTGGTAGAAAAAGGAACGGCACAGAAAGGATTCAGAAAGAGAATTTAACTCTCCCCTGCTCCCCAGCTCCTCGGTGCTGCTTCGCAGAATGTTTAACTCTTAGAAACCATTTATCTGTGCTGCTATTTTGAGATTGGTTAGTTTTAGAAATCATTTACTTCCTCCCCTGAATATAAAGATGCAAGCATCTAACACTCATTTCCTCTCTTTATCCTGTCCACACAGTGATATTATCAAATTAGTTTTCGCTATTAAGAGTATGTGAGTATTGTTCTTTCTCAATCTCTGTAATGAGTCATTCTCATTTTATTGTCACTTACAGATTTTGTTGTTGGGAAGCCCGTTTCCTCTTTCTGGGTACCTTTCTTCTAATAACACCATACGTACTTTTCAAACTCTTTACTAAATCAGGCAATTTTTCAAGTTTTAAAAATATTTGTGTCTGGTGTTGTCTTTCCTCAGTATTCATGTCTGTGTTCCTTTGCTTATCGTCAAGCCTTCTAAAAGGCAGTAATCTGAGGCTTCCCTTGCTACCTTTCTTGTTTGAGCCAGTTATATCTTTTGGGTTTGCTTTTTTTGGCTCATCATTTTTTGGTTTGCTCTCTTACTTTCTGGAGTACATTTGATTACTTCCTAAAAAAGTATGGAGTTACTGCCATTTAAAAGTAATCATCATTTCATCAGAGCTTGAGCTTGAATGGGTCATGCAGTATTGTTGCGTTTTCCTAAGTCTGATGTCCCTGCAGGCCAGGCCGGGAGGAGGCTGGCTGTGGGCCGGGTGGTTGGTGTTTGGTGGTTGCCCTCATAGCCTGGCTTGTCCTGGGCCTGCTCCGATGCTATTCTTGCCCCACCTGCTCTTGGGGTGGAGGCTACACCCAGCCTCCCATGGAAGGGAGATTGTACGGATGCTTAGGTGCCTGATAACATCATTATATGTAGATATTTTATTATTTTTAGTTTGGCTAAACTCTACAGTAATTGATTTGAAAATTACTTTGCCTCAGAAGTTTGAGGATTTGCTTTTTTTTTTTTTAAGCCCCTTTATGTTCAGTGTAAGACCATTCAAATTTGAACTCACAATGAAGCCCAGGCTGGCCTCAAACTCACTGTTGTCCTCCTGCCTCAGCCTCCTGAGTGCTGGGATTACTGGTGTGCACTATCACACCTGGCTTTTTGGTTTAATATTTTAATAGATTTATATATTTTATTTTGTAACCAATTGCTAAATTTTTATCACATCAATGGGTTTTAATTTGAAAGAACTTTTTCTTGTTTTTTTTTTTAATAGCACCTTGTTAATGTGTTATAGATGCAGTTCAATGATTAAATGATTTAAAAAAATATTGGCATGCTTTACTGTCTCTGGGGTTGTGTGCATTGGTTGGTTTTTCTCTGTCTCACATCTGGAACATTTTCCTAAAGTCTGATGACTGTGTTCATGTTTAAAAGTAAGATATCAAAAATTGAAAGGGAAACTTGTGTTCTTATTTGTAGTACATAGGATGTAATGCGTAGTTTTACAGTTATTATTTGCAAGGCTAACACGTGGGCTAGTGAAGCCCTGTATGTCCAAATGTGCGGGTCTGTCTTCAGGCTTATTCAGTTTATTCCATAGGAATATGTTTATTCTCCTCCCAGTGTTAAATTTCTAGTTGCTGAGTTTGTGGGAGCCAGTCAACTACTTTATTACCTACATTCTTCTGGGAAAGTTTTCTGGTCTGTGTTTTTAACTGCATCAGTTGTAATTCCCATAATTTTGAATATTTCCCATAATTTTGTTGAAATGTCTTGTATGCCAATGGATTCTCCAGGCTCCTTGTTGGTACACTGGGTGGTGTAGGTGGGATGTCTGTGGGTCATTCCTCCAGTTGCTTGGGGTTTGTTATTGACTAAAGTAGCTCTTGCTGTGGGTTCATAGCTTTTCATTTCTTTCCTTATTGTGGGGTCTGGGAAAAAGCACTAACCCTCATGTGTATAACCCTCATTTTAGCCTGAATTTAAAGCCCAAATGAATACTAAATTCTTCCACAGAACTTTCTTTTCATGACTTCTTGATTCATTCTGATAGACCTTCCATAAAATCAATTTAACCTTCTACCACTTAAAATTCTTTATTTGTATTTGATATTGAGATTTTTCAGTCAAATCTTAGCTTATGATTTCCTTTTGAGTCCCCACAGCATCAATAATGGACTTGAAGTAACTGTTGAGTCATTGGGCCCAGGAAATTAAAAAGGAAAAAACGATATACATGACTGATAGTAGAAAACTTGGTATTTGGTAAAATGTAGCAATCTTGGCAAAGATTGAGAATTGGTTAAGATGGTGAATAAATGCAATGGATATTTGTCACACCATTTTATTAGCAGAGTCCTTGAGTATCCTTTCTAGTTTGAGGTTATTTCTTACCTTGTTTGTCCCTCTCCAAGGCAGAGGATAGCAGTTCTCTTCCAAGGGTATTTGCAAATATGATGCCCTGTAACTGAGGCAGTACCAATCAGACAGCTCTCAGTGAGGCATGTGTTTAGCAGTGAGCAATGGGCAACACAAACACAATGAATAACTTGTTTCTGGTGAAGGTGGATGCAGAGACACCTGTCAGTTCCTGATGATGCGTGATGAGTGCTCTGGGCTGTGTGGGTGAGATCTTGGCTGGGAAAGCCCTCCATGTGGTTTGGGGATTGTTTCTGACTAAGTAACTTCCCATTTGGTACTAATATGTAAATACAAGTACCAGGAAATACTCATTTGCTTCTGGAGTTGACAATGTTGAAGGCTCACTCTGAGGAAAGTCTGTCCATCATGAGGGTACAAAGTGAGGAGAAAATGGGAGAGTTTTCGTTGTTTTTTTTAATTAATACATCAGTCTAAGCCCGGATATTTGTGGACTTGTTGGAGATTGAGCATATTACTTCTTTTAATTCCTGTTAGGTTAATTATCTAGTACATTGTGGAGTTGCTTGCCAATAGTCCTTCACATGGTCTTCCAACGACTTGTCACCGCATGGAAGGAATCATACTCTCAGAGAGGGGGACAGTTGTTTTCCTTCAACCATGAGTGTGTTGGGCTGCATTAAAGCAGGGAAGGAAATGTGTTGTCTGTTAGAAATTCTGTATCTACTATTGTCTAGAGAGGTCACTACTAGAAAGAGAGAAAGAGAAGAAAGGTTATGTACGAACAAACAAGAGAATGTGTCAGAGCTATAAAAAGTATGAGAATGAGAATATATGTAAGGAAAATGAATTTATTTTTGCTTTGGGCATGTTGAGATTTTGTGGGTAGTGAGTCAGTGAGGTTGTGGTGGACTTATTGTGGTCAACTTGAGCCAGGATGTCCAGCTGGACTGAGGTGGTGTGATTCTTGGTGTAAAGGATCCACCTGAGGATTGTTGCTGATGCAACATAAAGCAGAACGGGAGCAGAAGCTAGCTGGTGGGCTGTTTCCCAGGAGAAGCTCTGGTGTGGCTGGTTTTCCTGAAGGGACTCGGCTGTTCTCATTGAGGAAGGAGCTCGGGGCCTTGCTGTCATCAAGGACGGCTGCTGTTGCTTCAAGGGAGCTCTGGTTGTCATCTCTGCCATGAGCATCATATCCTGGTTCCAGTAAAAATGTCTTCACCCATCACCTACAGACATGGACATACATAGGGCAGTGCCGTGGCTTCCAGCCCTTGATTGGATCTTTCAGGTCTCTAGTGCCTAGATAGACATTTGGCATTCTTCTTGCATTTGGCTTGTGGGTGAATATTGTAACTTATAAATGTCCTGTATTAAATCTGCTCTCTTACACATCATTAGTTCTAGAAAGCTGACTAAGACAGAAGTAAACTTGCGAATCAGACTGAAACTTGGGTAGAAGTTTCTGTCTAGTGATCGATGTAAATCATTCCACAAGGGATGGTGGCTCAATCAGGTAGAACTGATTTTGCATCAGAAGGAGAGAGCACAGAGATGGAATACCTGGTATTGAATATTGGAGGAGAGACCTGGTAAGGAGTATTGAAAGATGAAGAAGAGCCCAGAAAAGAATAGAATAATCAGAGCAGTGGAATGAAAGGCAGAAGGATGTGTTTCCATGGAAATCAAGAGAAAGTCAAAGAGATTCTGTAGAACAGCCTAGTACTATAAAGCTGCGGGGAATCTTCAGGCTCTGTGCCTTGTATACTAATCTATATATTTCGTGATACATCGGGGAGGCTCAATAAATGTTGAATGTATAAATAAATAGTTCAGAAACATGGAGATTTGGAAAGCAGAGCTGTTATCTTTTAGGTGAAATTTTAGTAGACTTGGAGGAGGCAGGCTCAGCTTTTAGGGATTTAAGGACAGAATGGGAATGTAGACATGGGAACAGTTGGCCTAGATCACTTTTTAAGAAATTTGAGCAGAGAAAGAACATATAAAATAAATCCTTATCAGAGGTGCAGAAAAATCCAATGAAGAGATTTTATAAATTGCAAAAGAACTTTGAGTGTCTAAGAATACAAATGAAAGAACTGGTGGATAGAGAGTTTAAAATACTTTGAAGAAATAATTATTAGACAAGGGGAAATGCCTGTATCAAAAGTCTCCTCATCTGGAAAATTACACAAAGAGCCTTACACAAAGATGTATTTCTTTTAGTATAATGCCATGAAAAAATATTTCAACTCCAACATACTTCAAGTCATAGTAAAGTATAGAAGTTTAGACCATAGGATTTTGAAACTTCCTCATCCCCATCCTCCTTTTGTAACAGACTCCATGAACTAAGTTTTATATGAAAGTTAGGTTTAAAGGGTTGACAAAATGAGAATTAGGGTAGAGTTACTTTCTTTTTGCTTTACTAGTGAACTGAACAGTGTGAAAGATCTATAGTCATGCATTGCTTAATGAGGTTATATTCCAGCAAGTGCCTGTTTAGGCAATTTAATCCTTGTGTGAACATCGTAAGTGTACTTGTGCAAACCTACATGGTATAGACTGCTGCACACCTGGGCTGTGTGGAATAGCCACCAACATGGATGCAGATCATCAATGACCAGTGATGTGTATGGATGCACCCAAAATCAAGGGCCAGCGAGCAGATGCAACTTCTTGATGTCCCTTTTTGCTTTCATTAATTGAGGTAGAGGTTAAGCAGCTATAGTAAAGTGAGCCTAATGCACAGTGTGTTGAGTAATGGAAATTTACCTCTCATGGAAGAGTATATAAATAGATGGTCCAGGGATGTCAGAGCTAAGGTTTGTCATTAAAGTTTGCCCTAATATCACTTCATGGCTAGCATCAGGGGGACAGAGAGGATTCAAGGCACACCATCTATGGGAAGGGGACTTGGAAGTTGTACAAATTCCCTCCATTCCTATCTTGTGGATCCCATGTTAGTCATATGACTACATTGAATATAATGCTTAACCTTAATTTTGTCAACTTGATTGGCTTAAGTAACTCCCTAGGGATGAGGAAAGCAAACTTTCGGGTGTGTCTGGTGGGTCATGGAGGCATGACCTTGGGTACTACATCTTGTCCCTGACTCCTTCCTCTCTGGCACTGTTCCCCTGCTCTGTTTCCCAACACCTTGAACTAAGCATCTTTGTCTTCCACCATGAATTTTCTTTTTTGGAGCCAGCCAACCATGGACTGGATCACCTGAAACTATGAGCCAAATTAAATCTCTTTTCTTGGAAGCTGTGAGTGTCAGGTATTGTGTATCAGTGATGGGGAAGCTGACAAATAAACTAAATTACGAAAGAGTCTGAGAAATAGAGCCTTCGCTGCTGTTACTGAATTTTTATTCTTCATGTTCTGGATAAACCCTGCTGTTCACAGCACTAGGTAGGTGTTTCAGATGGGATAATTGAGGCAACAGGCAACAGAACAGACAAGTGAAATGAATACTTAATGGAACATCACAACATATTGAATAAATATGAGAGAGATTAAATACAAATTTACAGAGGCATCTATTTAAAACGACAATTCTATTTGGGTGCCTGTTTGAGTTTCTATCATGCAGCATTTTCAGCCAATGTGTGCCTGTTGTCTCTGGGCAATTAAAATTATTCAGCATTAAAATCCTAGCTGTGGGACCAGAAAAGGAATCTAAGAAGCATTCACTAATAGTCCGATTCAGAACAACTGCTTTTCCCTTTGGTCTATTCATGCATATTTCAATTGGCATTAATGTAAAGTACCAAGTGGGCTCTCTTCTACATGAAATCCTTGTTCTCAACTTGGCAGCAGTCCTGGCACTAGGTTCTAAATGGTCATTCTGGGATGGTAAATCAGCAGTCCTCAGCTGATGGGTCTAACAATGAGGAGATTGCTGGAGGCAGGTGGTGTTGTGAGGCCTAATTCTGTTGGCATTAAGTGACAATTCATATTTGCTGCAGGAGTAGTAAATTGCACTGTTTTAAACAGGAAATCTGAGTTAAAAGCTGTGTAAAACCATTATACTGTAGCCAGCACTCCAGGCTCTTCTAATTAGGTCATTTGGAAAAAGATGACCTTTTAGTTTCTGTGCCTCTTTGCTGGGGACACATGTTTCTAATTATCATTTGTATTTTACTTCACCAAAGCTGTTGACAAGCTGAGCTTTGTTGTGTGTGCATGTACGAGTGTATGCACATGTGTGTGTGTGCACATACTTTATAAAGTTAATGACATTTTTGTGTTCTAGCAAAAAGAAGATGGAAACAATGTGTATAGTAATTTTAATGTCTGAACATTCACAAGTCATATGGACTTTAGGGAGTACACACTAAGGGGCACTTCTGATATGCCTGGCATTTTACACCAACTTACTTTAACTTTGTATGAAGTCTGTGTATCAATATTTATTGCGTTCAGCTGGCAAGTGTGTATACAAGGTATAAGGAAGAAATGAACTTCAGTCCACATTATGGCTAGAAAAATAGCTGCTGGTTGTGCTTGAAATACTGTCCAGGACTAAAACTAAATATCTCATAATAATCTTTTGAGGCTCACTTGTCCTTCTGCAAGCTGTTTTTGAGATATTTACAAATGAAAGCAAATACTGTCTTCTGGTGACCACTTCCTCCAAAAAAAGTTTAGAAATGAAGGGAGATCACTGTCTATGGTCAAAAGTATATTCTATATTTTAGGAGGTTGCCCGAGAAGTGAGGCATTCCCTATGGCTGGCCTCTCCACTGACTCCCTTTTCTGAGCAGGGAAGTTTTCTCAGTGTGCTATCAGGTTCTTCATCTGGGATCATAAAATCATAAAGTCATGGAGCTGGCAGGGCTCTGAGAAGGCTTCTAGCTTGCTGTCTGCCTTGAGGCCTCTCATGGAATATAATGGTCTACTTTTAACCATCTCACACGAGGCAGAGTTGACAAGGAAGGATGGTACTATCTAAATGTTTAATATATAAATTACACTGGCAGTTTGAAGAAAATGTATGAAAGATGATTTGAAGTTTATTATGAAATTGCTAATAATTTATTCAACTCAATTTTCTCTTAGAAGTTCCACGGTGGGTAATGATGAGTCTCTCACAGAGTAGCTCTAAGTCTGGAAGGGAACCGGCAGTCACTGTCAGATTGAGGCTGGCAGAGGCCACAGGACTCCATGTGGGGTTCTGAGTGTGTCGCTTGCGCCAGTGCCAGAGAGGCTGTAATGTAGGCGAGGTCTTTCTTGACTCTCTTGGTTATCACTTTTCTCCTGTTGCTATGTCCATCCTAGAGGGTTTGCTTTCTCCTTTCCTTTATTCTTACGCTAAGTTAACTGGCAACTACTTACTACTGAAGTGTTAATAATGAAAGAATCAGCTGCGAGAGGTGAATAGACAGTGGGGTTAAGACCTGGGTCTAGAAGACAGTCCCTCTTGCCTGTTACGTAGCTGGTTGTGGTCGCCTGCATGACAGGGCCATGAGGACACAGCTAGCAGCCCTCCCGGAGGCCCTGTCAAGCAAGGGCTCCAGTGCTGTGCTCTGAAAGCTGTTGTCATGTTTGCTCTGAGGTCACACCCCTCAAGGTCTCAGCCAAGGACCAAGTCGGGTTAGGTAGGACACCGGCAAAGGTTCATTCCTGGGAGGTACAGGAGGTCCTCTGACACGCACCTTTGGCTTGGCACCTCTCATCTATGCCTAGTCAGGTGATGCAGGAGGCTTCCATCCAACCTTCTTTCCTTCCATGCCTCCCTGGGTGTCTGGTAGGGTACTTGCTACTCTCTCAGGGACCCAGCCTCTCTCCCTTCCCACCTTTAGCTGTACTTTCTTCCCACCTCCACCTGCCCTTCCCTTCCACCTCCACATGTCCTTCCCTCCCACCTCCACCTGCCCTTCCCTCCTACCTCCACATGTCCTTCCCTCCCACCTCCACCTGCGCTTCCCTCCCACCTCCACCTGCCCTTCCCTCCCACCTCCACCTGCCCTTCCCTCCCACCTCCACCTGTGCTTCCCTCCCACCTTCATGTGAACTTCCTTCCCACATTTACCTGCATTCCTTCTTACCTTTATCTGCACTTCCTTTCCACTCTTACCTGTACTTTGTTTCCACCTTTACTAACACTTCCTGCCTACCTTCACCTGCACTTCTTTCCCACATTTACCTGTACTTTCTTTAATGAGATCCCTAATATGAAAATCCTTACTTTCCCAAACAACAAACTCTAGGTCCTGATGCTTTGCAAAATGTTGTTTGAAGGCTTGGGGGTATAATAAGAAAATGAAACTAATGTAAAAAAGGAAAACTTGCAACCTGATCAAATCCTACCAGTCTAGATGCCATCTGTGATGTTTATTACAAGGATCATAAATTTGACTGGCTTTATTTAGCCCCTTGCCCACTGAGATATTGCTAGGATCATTTTATCTCCCTTAGAAGGGAATTCCTTCGACTCAGTCCTTTCTGGAAATCTAGGACACTTCTTGCCTCCTTCTTCATTTTTCACCCTAGCCAATAAATTTAAAAGAAAGTTAGCATCATAATTGTATCTACAGAGATTCTGTTCACAAGCCATTATTAGGTCTTAGAGTCCAGAATTCCTTATTTCAGAATATAATCTTGACATTTCTTTTGCATAAACCAAAGGATGATTAAAGTATTTTACTCTAAACAAGAAGCATTCTTTCTCTAAAAGCAGATATTGCTTTACTGCCAGAACTAGACTCAATCTTGACACTACTGATATTTTGGTCCTAATAACTCTGAGTTGTGGATTATGCCATTATTTTCAATTGTTTACCAATACGCCAGTAGAACAGCCACCCAGCCACCCAGCCTAAAATGTCACCAGACCTTGTCACATATCCCCTGGGCCAGAGGCATAACTGACCTTGGTTGAGAATTGCTACCCAAGAGCACTAGGCAAACACAGAAAGGCAATTTCTGAAATAGCATTTGGCTTCTTTATGGGTGAATATCTGTGATGCATATTAATGGTAAAGTTAACCAAAAAAGGTGAAGTCCAAATGCAACAGTTAATTGTGATGTCAACTTGATTGGATTAAGAAACACTTAGAGGATTAGTGGAGCACAGTTCTGGGTGAGTCTGGATGAGCAACATGTAGGCTGCACACTGAGGAAGGACACCCACCCCGGATGTGGGTGGCGCCAGCCAACAGGCTCAGGAGCCCGGATGGAATTTAAAGAGGGAGAAGAAAGTTTGCCTTTTGCTTCTTTGGAGGAACTCTGGTCTTTGCCATTACCTTTGGACGTTCATCGCCAAACTTCTAGTGCAGACTCTTCTGCTTTCCCGTGCAGGCCTTTTGGCTTTCTCCCACCAACCCGCGCTACTCTGCAGTGAGCTCCGGGCCTTCGACCTTCTGCTGGTTCCTCCAACTCTCCAGCATGCAGATGGCCATTTTGCACCCTTCCACCCCTTCTTCTGCAGGCAGCCATTGCAAACCTACTTAACTAACCCTTTATGTATCACACAGGGATATATTCTGTATTAAATCTGTCCATGTAGTGAACACTAGCTGATACATAAAGGAAGATTGTGTGGAATGCAGGAAAAGTGACCTGATTTGCCATCTGAAAAATATTGACAGAAAGAAACACCATTACTCCCATTCTGCGAAAACATGTCAGCGTGTGTAGAACTATGTGCTGTCTGCCAGTGGTGACACAGATCTTCTACTTCCATCCTACTCTTATGTGGGCGAGTGCTTTGCGTGTGTGACACAGATGCGTGCCCTCCTGAGGTCCTCCTCTGGCTTCGGCGGGGTGCTTGTGCTCTGCGTCCATCGCTGCAGTGTGGGACGCTGACTTCTGTCTTATTTACCCCAGAGGGCTGAGGGCAGGTCTACAGCTGACAGTGGCTCTGCCTTGCTGACCTTCGCTTCTGGAAGAGGCTCCACTTCTGCTTGTTCCTTTGTATCATTCCCACCCGCCGACCAGGGCTGATGCTTCACGCTGTTGGGCTGGTTGGGCTGAAGCAGCTCATTTAATAGAGTGGCTTGAAGGGTCGTCTGAGTTTGGGCCATCCTTTAGTACGGCCCCAAGACGCAAATAGTTTGGAGGTGATTCCTCTGGAGATTGGTAAGGATAGACCGTGTTTTTCTTGGGCTCATTATAGATTCAACCAGGACTATTTCTGAAAGATGATGACCTAAGAATTGGAAAAGATACATAGATTTTATTTGCCCTGTAGGTCTCTTCTAAAGTGTTTCATTTTTTGGTTTCCATGTATTTCCTGCTTTCCATAACCTTTTGATCAAATTAAAGATCTGTGACATACACAATGAAGCAATTACATGCTGATGTAAAACAGAATAAGGCTACACATCGTGATGAATGGCAAGCATAGAAATTGCTGTCAGAATTCATGGAAGTGGGCTACTGTTGAGGGTAAATTTAAAGTGGAAAGTACCCCACAGGGCTTTGGGAGCTCGGGTTCGGCTTTGCAGATGGAGCAGAATTTAGATGGGCAAAAAGAAGAGTCTATGCATCACAGACACTGGTTGGATGTGTGTTAAAATACTGTAATCCTAGTACTCTGGGAGGCTGAGGCAGGAGGATTGCAAATTTGAGGCCAGCCTGGGAAACTTAGGGAGACCCTGTCTCAAAATTAAAAAGTAAAAAAAGGATGTAACTTAGTAAGAAGGCTCTGGATTCAATCCCCAGCACTGCAAAAGCAAGCAAGCAGGAAAGCAAACAAACAAAGAAAGTACCATGAACAAAAGCTCAGAGATATAATCAAATTGGGATGCTGCTGGGCGGTGACTTTGACTTCAGTGAGGAACAACAGGTAGAGATGGGGACCATCTGAGGGACCTGGTTTGGGAGCTTTTGAAAAAGTTTTACATGTGTTCACTCTGCAGCTGCAGTAATAATAGCAGAGTTGCCACAGCGTGACTCAGGGTGTTACTCACTGTTCTAAAAACAAGTTCCATCAAGAGGGCACTTCAGGAAAAATGTGTTTACTGGGAGAACAATGAGGAAACAAACATATACTCATGAGAACTTTGCCCTCTACAAGTGAGCAGGCGTGCGATGAAGAACCAATTCTCCCTCAGTGGGTGATGTGCAGAAGAAATAAGTTGACAGGAACTGGAGTTAATGACCCCGAACTTTGCACGACTGGGCTGTTCCCAGCTCGGAACACCACTCCAGGTCGTGTGTCCCATAGTGACCACGTCAGGAACTGGCCACACTTACAAGGGGTAGAAATTGAATATTGATTTGTATGAGTTATTGATCTTAAATTATCATTGGCTGCTTTTACAGTTACAAAGAATTTTGGCAAGGGTGCTTCTGGAGTTTCGGATTAAGTTATCTTAAATATGCATAATTAGCTCTGAAATACTGAGGGTGGGTTATGATTTTAAAGTTCTCTTTTTGTAAAAAATCTGGTTGCTTTTCATCTGTTTTGAATTCTCCCACTTGAAAATTTGGGTTCATAGAATTCCAAAGAAGTCTGCAAACACTAAGTTCCAATTTGAAAAAGAAAACATAAATGTGACTTCCAAACTTTACCTGAGATAATTGCTTTTAGGAGTAATCTGGCACTAAACTGGTTGCAGAAGTTGTATTTATTCAAACCTTGACTTAATCCAGAAGATAATTATTAAGAGGTTGTTTAGTGTCAGGGAACATTCTCTGGTGTGTGTGTGTGTGTGTGTGTGTGTGTGTGTGTGTGTTTGTATCCACTGAATGTGTTCATTAGCTTATTATATTTAATAGCCTCAACACAGAAATGATTTATTCAGTTACAAAGATCAAATGCTGGACAATTTTGGAGCTATGTAAAGGGGTGTTATGGTTTAGATCTAAAATGTGCCCCCAAACTCTCATGCAACCAGGGGCGTGGCTTTTGAAAGGTGATTGCGTCACGGGTGCGTTATACTCCGCAATGGCGAGTTCACAGCTGGATGTGCTGTTAGGAGGAGGATTCTAGGAGGAGGTGTCACTGGGGTCCTGACCTAGAAGTGTGTGTTCTTGTCCCTGGATCCCGCTTTCTCTCTCTGCTTCATGGCTTCCGTGGGATGAACAGCCCTCCTTCCCATCCATGTAGTTTCTGTCTTGGAACCAACCAACTTTGGACTGAAATACTGAAAACAAAGAGCCAAACAGGGTGTCGGTTAAGTGGGCCTCAGGTATTTTGTCTCACAATGGGAAAATGATGAAGGGGGAAATGTGAATCTTTTTATTTCCCATCTTCTCATCTATGTAAGGTAAGGACTGGGAAGGAGAGGAGAGCAGGAGACTTGTTAGATTTCTCTCTCTGTGAGCAAAGTGGATCGAAGGTAAGGTCAGTCTCTTTATTGCTACCAGCCTGGGGAGTCACTTACAAGTGAATAGTGTGGGCAGAATGGCTGGTTCTTCCATGAGAACAACTTTCCGTTGTGTGGAGGAGGCCCCTAGAGGAATCTTAACCTGGGCTGCAGGCACTAACCAGGTGATATTGGGTAAGTCACCTCACTTCTTTGTACCCGTTTCCACTTCCGTCCACTCAGACTGCTTTCCTTGGTGATCCCTTCTCTACTTGAATTCCTCTTTTCATTCTCTGACCCTGTGCTTCTGAAATACTTTGAAATCTTCTATTTTATCATAAAATGACAAAATGTTGTACTTATTTGTGGATGTCGGTCTCATTATAAAAATAACATTTTTAATTAACAATGAGCCTAGTAGATAATCTGGCGCTGTGTGCTTCCCTTATCCTGTGGCTCCCATAATTCTCTGGCATATGAAAGTGTATCTCCAAAAGAACTTCAGTTGGAGGAGCGGTGAATTAAATCTTGTGAACTAATCCCTGTACTTATCAATCAGGGTAGAGTGGGTGATAGGATGGTAAGACATAATCCCAAGATTTCAGTGGCTTAAAGGAACAAAGGTTTCTTTCTTTGTGGTATAAATCCCTCACTGGGAAGCTTGGAACCTCTGATTTTTCTTACTGTGGGCCCAGTTAGAGGGAGGCTCCATCTCTGTGCTTTCCGGACCCACAACGGGCAAGGCGAGGCCACAGAGATGTGAGGATTTGTTCACGAACTCGTTTTCTTCACTTTTTATTATCCTAAACAAATCACGATTATGCACACCTGCAAAGAGCAGCAAAGTGCCATTCTACAGGGTTCCAGAGGAGGGGAGCCAGAGAGAGAATGATTCCCACATCAGTGAAAACCGGGCCACCGGGTAGAAAGAGGTGCCTAGGACCCGGATGAGACCAGCTGCCCTGGAATCTCTCTACAAAGTGAGCTCACCAGCTCATGCTTCCCATTAGTATTCTCACCCTGCGTGTCACATATTGTACTCCAAAGAGTTTTGGGATTCTGAGGATTGCATTATAGTCATAGTCCAGTCCTGCCTCTCTGAAATCACTTCCAGTATCTACTTTTTTTTTTTTTTTTTTGAAAAAACTTGGCTTTACCTCACAATTTCCTGCATGGCTTTCTCTTCTGGGAGAGAAAAGTCCAGTGCAGTTATTGTCCTGGAATTGTATTAGCATAAGGCTCAGAGGGCGGACTCTCCTCGTTCTTAGAAGTACCTTATTCTCGGAAGAACAGGGTGTCCTACTCCTTTTGATATAATGTTGCCAGGAAGGAGATGAGAGAGCTCTAGAGAAGACGCGCTAATTTTGGAGGGTGTCCCTAGCTTGGTGACCCAGAATCCTTCCCAGTTGTCCTGGGTCTCTGAGCTCAGGCTGTGTCAGAGGCCATGGCAGAAGCAGGCTGTGTCGAGCTCAGCCTGGGTCCCTTCTCTTCCCTTGCCATCTGAAAAGTGGACAGTAGTGTTGGGAAGTGGTGCTGACCATGAGGGAGCACTTTCTGAGCATATCTTTTGTAACTCTGTGCCAGGTGCCATGGAAAATTTGACAGAAACTGAGTTAATTCTGTATTTTTGAAGCTTCTTCATTATTAGAATAAAATAATGCCAGAAGAGGATGATAGAAGCTGGTGGATTTAAAGTTGTTGGATGAAATGCTTCTCTTTAAAACTGTTGCCAGTGTACTTATGAAAGTTTAGGTGTAACCTTATTTGGTTATATCATCAAAAATCTAAAATTGAGACCTGTTTTGAATATGAGGCTTATGCCAAATGGTTCTCCTGGATCACTCTCCTCTCTGCCTCTGTGATAGCACCTGAAAGTAAATGTTAGATGTTCTGTCTGCCCTTGAGACACTCAAAATCAATTCAAGGAATCAGTATTAAAAATATAAACCAAAGCCCAGTATAGGTGGGTATGTAATAAAGTGCTACGTTGACAGAAGATACTACACATAGTTTTAAGAGCTCAGAAAGTGGAGGGATCCCTATGGCTAGTGGAGTCAGGTGTGTTTCATGGAAGAGAGCTGATCTAGGATAAAAGGACTTGAGGAACAACAACAAAGAGGAAAAGATACTGAGATATCACGTGTTTTTTTCTTACACAAGAAACCCAAAGTATAAATAAATTAAAGAACAAAATAAAAGATAGTAGAAAACAGGAAATAGAACTTTTCCAAGCAGAGAGGGGACCAAGAGATGGGGGTGGGGAGGAGAGAGGATGGGGAAGGAAGCAGAACTAAGATGTGTTATGTAAGTATATCGACTCCCTGTGAGGAATGAAATCATTTATACTGCAAACATGTGCTAATAAAAATAAAAATGAATTCACGTTCAATTAAAAGTGACTCTGCTTCAATAATTTTTCCTTGCTGGTCCAGCCTCCATCCTCAGCCTGGAAAAGAGGTCTTCTGAAATCCTGTGTAATTTAAAACCTGTGTTGCTCCCCCTTTGAAGTATGTTAATATGTACACCAGCAGCCCCAGCCATGCAGATTCGAGAGCACTTGAGGAACTCTGCCCAGGCTTTCCTTTGAGGCCAGAAGGGAGGTAATAACTTTCCTTCCAGAGCATGCAAAACCTGGCAGGGGATGAGCAGCGGATGGTTGAGTTGACGCACACAGGCCTTGCAGAGGCGCTTCTAAAGCTCCTTGCCTTTGAAGTGAGTGAGAAAACCTCATGTGGAGGTATCCAGAGAGTTTTGGGACCAGACCCACAGAACTTCCTGGCTGTCATGAGCATTCCCTACTGCCTCTCCTTGGACAACAGAAGCCAGGTGAATGCACCCGGTGGAGTCACCAAGTCTGCAATAGCAGAGAGAGCAGTTACCACCCATTCAGTCCTACTCCCTGCTGTGGTGCTGAGTGGAAGGGGTGGAGGTCTGATCACACTCGACTGAACTTTCTTCCCTCCTAAGATGATATCTATTTTTCCCCTCTCAAAACCAAAGTTAGAATATTTGTTTGAGAATGAATTCTTGGACTCTGGTTTCAGTTAGACATTTCCATAGGGAACAATAGAACTGCAGTACATTTCCAATTTAGAACTTTAAATTGTTGACGAAGTTTTGAAAATAACAGGACCAGGCAACCCAAACATCTGTAACTTTAATTTGTTCCTCCCTTAACTTGCAGCAAACTTGTGGCACCAGTCTTGGAATGTGGGCACTGTCTCTGATCAGTATTTTGGGGGGAATTTTGGAATGCACAAGAAATTAGAGATAAGATTCTGTGCTTAAAATGCATAATGCTTTGCAGATTGCACTGTGGGTTTTGGAAACAACGAAATGTCATGGTGGGTTTTAATGCAGTTTAGAGGATCAGCTCAGCTCTTTGATGCAGGACATCTAAATTAATATTAGTCACAACATAAAGCTCAAGTCCAAAATTGGAGTCTCTCGCCTATTACCACATATAAAACTACTTGAAATGGAGATGGACTCACATTTCTCTGAGAGAAATGCAATTCTATTTTGATGATCAAATGTACTGAGAACAAAGGTTCTTGTTCTCCACGTTGGGCATGGCTGGGGAAGTTACTGCCGACTTGGTGGTGGCCAAGTGGGAGAACCTTGGGGGGAAAGGAGGAGAATGAACTTCCTGGAGGAAGCATCAAACTCACAGCCCACACTGAGGTGGGGCATAGGATGGCTTCTGAATCACTGGGAAGTGAAAGTTCACACTCTGCAGCTTCGTGACCGCTATGAAGTCGCAGCTCTGTCTGTCTAGAAGAAGTGTTGGTAAAGAATTCATGTGCTAGAAGAAAGCTTGATATATCATCATCATCATGATTTTCTGGCAAAGACTTCTTACTCATGACATTGAGATGCTTCCTATCTAACCAAAGCATTTTTACAGTATAACCTGCTGAGAGGCAACTGTGTTGTCAGCTTGAGTAAGAAACACCCAGCTGATTGGCTTAGCATAGTTCTGGGGGTGGCTGAATGATGAATTTGCTGAGGAGGGCAGACCCACCCTGGGTGTGAGTAGTACCGACCAATAGGCTTGTAGTCTGAATGGAATAAAAAGGGAAAGAATTTGAAATGGTCACTTCCGTTTCTTTGGAGGAGGCCTAGTCTTTGCCATTACCTTGGGCATCCATCTCCTGGCTTCCAGGCAGACTCTTCGGCCTTACAGCACAGACTGTTTTTGGCTTTCCAGCACAGACCCTTCAGGACTCTACAGTAAGCTCAGAGCTTTCACCTCCTGACTAGATCCTTCCGATCTCCAGTGCCCAGATGGCCCCTTTGCACTCTTCCATGAGTGATCTGCAGGCAGCCAGTAAGCCTACCTTGTAAATCTTGTATGTATTAAATCTGTTTCTCTACTGAGCACTGATTGATACACCTACCAAGAAGTTATCATCTTGCTCAGAGCATTACAGGCTATTATCATCTTTCTAAAACTTTCCTTCTGACCCACCCATGTTGGGCCAGGTGGGCTTGGGCCCGGGTTTGGGACTGGGTGTAGCCCATGGCTAGATGGTAGATAGTGTTCCCTGATCATGTGACTGAGGTCCTGGGCCAGTCTGTGTGGGAACGAAGCGCGTGCTGGTGGGCAGGCTTGGTCTGGTTCATCTCTAAAGGAGAGGATGGATATAGAGAGCTGCGTGCTCGCAGTCACACGAAGCTCAGGGCAAAGTCTTGTGAGACAGCTGCTTCCACGCCTGCGTGCTCCTGCCGGGCGCTTTTCCACGCTGCCCAGGCTGCACTTTTCAGGGCTCTGTCCTGGGTGTGGGGGGTCCTGAGCATTAAGCAGTCAGGGCTGCTTGGCCCCTGAGCTTCACAGGAGGCCTGCTTTTTCACAGTGGGTCATTTCTGCTCATTCAGGGCAGATGCTGGTCTCTGGGAAAGCAGCAACAGACGGATGTGGGTTCTCAGGAGCTCTGTTTTTTTTTTTGTTTTGTTTTGTTTTGTTTTGTTTTTAGTATTCTACAGGATCCTTATTCTTTGACTTTAAAAAATGGGCTTTTTTCTTAGTTCCCAAGGTGCAGAGTTTTTCCCCCCAATTCACTTCTCTTACAAAATAATATGCTTCTGATATGTGTGTGCATAGCATACCCAGGCCAGAATTAACAACTGGGTATCTATTACTCCGGGAATTTAGAGCCTATCTTTTATAATGACTAATCATTGTCATCTCTGAGGAAGGACTGTTTCCTAGTCTACCATGCTGAATTTTGCTCAGTTGCCATCTGATGAATTCTCTGCAATAGCCACCTGTTCTCCTGAATGCACTCGGTGGCCTGCAGACTGCAGATGGCGGTGCCAGTGTAGAAGACCCTCCTTTTTCTCTAGACTGAAGTTGAGCTGTTTCCCACACGAGCAGTGCCTGATATCTTTTTGACTAATTTGGTACTGTTTTTCACGGCTATACAAGGCAGTTGAAATATAGGTGTGCTAGAGACTAAGATGGAAAGTTAATGACCATCCCCTACTTTATCTTACTTGAAAGTGAAAATAGTAGTTTTTACCTTTGTTATTACCCAAAACGACCAAACTTAGCAGCCTTCTAGGCAACTTTGAAATATTTTGAAGTAGTCAATTTTACTTTAAAATGTTGACCTGAAATGTGTGGAGAATTATGAATTTAATTGCTCTTAATTCTCAGTTAACTGCTCTTATTTAGTGATGGAATATTGCTCCTTTTCTTTCCTTCCCTTTGTGTCCCTTCCCACGGGCAGGTGTCTGTCCATCATTACATATTAACGGCATTTTACACTGGAGCCACCTTGTTCTCACTTCCAACTCCTATTCTAATCGCTAACATCAATATTCATAACATTCGCACGCACATAACCTGCTCCAAAGGACAGGTCCTGGTGCCCTTAGGTTGTTGGTTGTCTTCCCTAACCCTCACTCACCCTCTCCCTTTTGGTTTTTAGACTTGGCTTTGCTCTTCGAGAGACATTCTCAAGCATATTTATAGTCAATAATTTATACATAGCCATACAAGTTAATCATACTCAATATATCACACTCAGTAAAAAATTTTAAAATCAATTAATAAACATATACACACTGTGTGTGTGTGTGTGTGCGCAGGAGGCACTTTATTTTGTCTATTGTCTATAGATTTGGAAATCAGTAAGCATTATCTTCATCCCTGAAGTTTTTATGATGTAGCTTTGCAGCTTTTCCTTTCTGAATAATTCCTTCTCAAAAACTTTGAAGAGCATTTGCACAGCAATTTTGACTTACCTGTAGGTGGAAAGAAAGGCTAATTTTTACACTTGATGGCAATTTTTGATTTTTTACACGTGGATAATTTTATATTTCAAAGCATACATTTGAAAAATTCCTATTCTTTAGGTTGAAATAGTTAAAAGTAATACTGTAACATTTATGTTTTGCTATAACATTTAATAATTATTGCTTTATATGAAGGTTTATATATTTATATAATCAACAATATTGGAATTTCTGATTGTTTAACTAGCTGATTATTTTATCAAAAGATTTTGCACCTTTTTGAAATATATATATATATATATATATATATATTTATCTTGGGTGCAAAGAAACTATTCTTTTTACTTTTGACCCTTTGGAAAATCCATTTATTTGCTTTTAGCACTGGAAAAATATTATTTATTTTTTTGTTCAAAAAGGCATTTGAATTGAAAAATAAACATGATTTTTTCCAAAAATCTGCTTGAATATCACCCTCAGGTGCTGATAATGCAGACCCATTTATGATAATGGTGAAGCCTTATAAAGGCAATTAGAAACTCTCTCCATTTGAAGGTAGAGGATCTTCTACCAACTGGTAAAAAAGAGGCTTTTCTTTTTCTTTCTGTATTGGAGAACTGCAAGAGCTCTGGAAACTAGGACGTTAATGGACCACACAGTCTGAGAACACTGTGTTCGGGCTGTTTGGCACTAGAGCGGGGAGAGAGATCTTGGAGGACACCAAGGTTGAGAGTTAGTTGCGTTAGCTGGGCTATTAAACAAGAAATCAACTGTAAATAGGTAATGATAAGGTTGTAATAATAAAGACCAAATTTGGTCTTATGAGGTTGTTTAGTAGTACTAACTCAATTTAAACTCTATATTATTCTAAACCTGGTTATTAAATATTTATTTTAGACTATAGTGAATAAAACACAAAGTAAATGGGCAAAATATTGTTATGGCATATGCTCAGATTAGACGTTCCCCTCCTTTTCTGTGTAGGATTTGCAACTGCAAGCTTACTTATGAACAATGATATTACATCCCTGCTTGTGCCTGTGTAGCCAGATCACTTAAAACAGGGGTACAGCCAAGACTGAGGCTTTCTCTGCCCACCACTCGGGTCTGTAGAAAGTCAGTGGAAGCAGCCAGACCCAGATCTTTAAGCCGCAGCTGCGGCCGAACCAACAGGGGCGTACAGGACGTGGCTTGCAGGGCTGAAATATTTGGTCCTTCGAGAAACAGTTTGTTGACCCCAGACCTCACATACCAATTTTTTTTTCCCTTTATTGGTGGGGCCATAGAAAACTATTTGCCATGCCTAATTTCTCCTGTCACCAATCCCTCCTTTTTAAATACCAAAACAAAAAGACAAAAATAAAAAATAAAAAGAGAAAGAACCCCAAAACAAAGATAAAAATAAAATCCTTTCAAAATTTTAAAATATTGTTAAGAATCATGAAGTAGGACCATTAGAATATGCTAATGTTAATGAAAAATTTTATTCTTGTGGCTGACCTAGTGAGAAGAAAATGTTCAGAAATGTGTATTTTAGGATCATAATTTTTAATTGAAACACACTGTGTTATTTTATCATGCCTCCTATGTTTCCATCT
>PVJO010014355.1:0-48570 GCA_004026905.1 Hystrix cristata
TTAATTTGACCAAACAAAGAATCAAAGGCTCTTATCCATTATCTACGGTTTAATTTTTTAAATTGATGACACAATTTTAATAGAAAATTTGGAGTCCATTTTTACCCATATGCTCAGTTCTGTTGCCTTTGCACAAAATTTTCCCAGACAAATTTGAGTATTCTGAAATAAAAACGATAGACAACTTCAGGATAGTCAGCCCTTTGACATAGTACCACTTGACCTTGGGTAAAGATATTCCATTTGATCAAGCAAGAGAGTACTCAGTCAATTTGCAAAAATCTTCCATTTCCTTAGAAGGTAATAGATGATTTAGCTAACTCAAAAAATACAATAATTCCTAATAAAATTATTTACATTATCAAAAGGTGGTATATTTTCAGCAAAAAGCTATTTCATTAAGGCTGCTAATAACAGAAATCTTGGGAATCTTTTTCAAAAATGTTCCTAGCACTCTTAGTAAGTGATAGTAGTCACACTTATGTATCACAAATACATAAACACTTGAATGTGTTTAATTCAATGGGGCACTTGTTTTACTTGATACCATTTTAACTGTCTTTGCTTCTGTTTATGTATTTCTTAATGAGATAATAATGCCATTAATTCAACATATATTTTCTAAATATATGTGTAAAAACCAGTCTGTGTGTTCTTTTTCTCTCCACATAATTCTTACTGGTGCTGTGTATATCTGAAAACACTTGTGCCTGTAATGGTGATGGCTTTTCCTGATAACTGACTTAGTTGTGCAGAATTCAATTTCTCACATCTCTTAAAAGTATTCATTCAACACATTAACTTAGAGGGTTTCCAAAACAATTTTCTCAAATACCTGGAGGTGGTCAGAGGGTGAACTGTGTGTTTATATCTGTTTCTTCTATAATCCTTGAAGGATAATACTATTCCCATGAGGGCCAGGGCTTGGTTTCACTCAGTTGGGTCTTTTGATTCCTGGCACATAGTCAGAGACCACTAAATTGGCATCTGTGATATTTCTTAAATTTGTAAGCACATTTCCAACATAGAATTTTTGCTCTTAAAATTGTCTCTTCTTAAAATGTTTCAACTGTAAGTTTTCTCATGGCTCATTTCCTCACTTTATTCAGATTTCTGTGGAAATGTCACCCCTAATGAGGCACTTGTTCTAAACTACCAAATCTTAGAATCCCAAACAGCATATACTCACTCAGAGGTCACATAAACTCTCTTGCTTTTGCTCTCATGAACATTTACCAACCCCCCTATTCATTATTTGTTCATCTGTTGTCTCACACATTGGGATATAAAACATCATAAAAACAGAAGCTGTGTTTATTGTGAACTGTCTTAGTTAATTTCTCCTTGCTGAGACATAGTACCTGACACCTACCACTCTAAGGAGGAATTATTTGTTTTGACTCACAGTTTGTAGAGATTTCAGTCCATGGTCGGCGGGCTCCATAGCAGGGTGGCACGGCAGTGGGGCCGGGCAGAATGGAAAGCTCATAGTAAGGCAACAGGAGATGAAGAGAAATCAAAAGAGGAGTGGACTAACCACCAATGAGTGTCACACCTCCACGATCCAATGACCACCCCCCCAAAACCCCACCTATGAACACATGAGCCTTAGGGGAGACATTTAGATATAAACCATAACATTTTTCCCCTGGCCTCCAAAACATTAATGAGCATACCTTTATGTAAAATGCATTAGTCCATCTGTAAGAGCTGCCGACATCCTAGTAGTTTCAGCATTGCCGAAAAGTCCAAATCCAATCTCCTGTGAGATTTAAGGCAAACTCTTAGCTGTGAGCCCCTGTCAAAATCAAAAGACATACATTGGCGCAGGGTAAACACTCGCATTCCAAAAGAGAGTAATAGAGGATAGAATAGAATGAGACCAAAGTAAGACTGAAATCCAGCAGGGCAAACATTAAATCCTGTAGTTCCATGTCCAGCATCCTGAGCAAACTCTGGTGAGATGTGAACTCCGAAGGAATTGGACAGCTCTGACACTATGACATTGCCAGCAGTTGCAGCCCTCATGGCTTCTCTCTTGGGCTGGTTCTGCTCACTCTCTGTGGCTTTTCTTAGACCTTCTTCATTCTTGGCCTTTCCAACATCCTGGAGTGTCCACAGCACTGGCTTTACCTCACAGTTTCACAAACTGCCCTCTCAAAGGCACACTGCCTGGCCTTCCAGGCCTTCTTCTGAAATCTGGATGGAAGCCTTCCTGATCCCACAACTGCATCCATTTAAAACTAGCACCGTACGGATGATGCCAGTGTCCTTCACAAGCCTGAGCAGCAGCTGCCCCTTTGCATCTTGCTGGAGATTGTAGAGGCCTTTCAATGCCTGGACGGCTGAGCACAATGAACTGAATCCTGGTGAACTGATTCCCATTCCCTACACTGCCACCATTCTGGATCACTGTGCCCTGGGGCTCTCTTCTCAAAGCAAGGTCTTTCGCTTTTCCACTCTGAAATCCACGATGGGGGGGTCTTTTGGATTTCTCCCATGCTTTCAAGACATCCTTTGTAATGTCTAGGTCCAGAGTATGCCTGGCTTCTTCTTAATGCTAAACTTTTTAGCAACCAGGCTCTCCTCTACTCCCTTTTTGTAGGCTCTGGTTTTACCAGAGGTGCTTTTCTGGCCAAACTCAAAACCTTTTAAGTCCTTCAGCTGTGACTTTTACTCTTGATTCTCAAGGTAAAGCTGGCTAAACCCCTCACAACAGTACTCAAGTCACAGCCAGAATATTTGGTTGCTCTGAAATTTCCTCTGCCAGATTAATTAATCTGCTGCCCTTAATCTCAGATCTCTTGCACATTCTCAGGATATGAGCAGAATGAAGACACATTTTCTGCTGAAGCATAACACATACAATCTGGAGTCCAACTGCTGGTGGAGTCTTTGGTCCCAACCGAAACCTTCTAAACCTGGTCTTTATGGTCTTTTTATCCACATCCCAGTCTTCTGAGCTCTGATTAGAATCTCTTATCAAGATCTGTTTACACCATTCCAGGGTTGCTTCTCCAGCCAGCACCTCCAAATATTTCCAAACTCCTCCCACAAGTCAGTTCTGAAGGTTTCTGAGCCGAGGTGGGGGTGGGGTGTCAGGTAGCATCGCAGCAATGACTCTGCTTCTTGGGTGCCAAAACCTATTTTAGTAACTTTCTCGTTGCTGATATACAATACCTGACGTCTACAACTATAAGGAAGAAAGGTTCATTTTGGCTCACAGTTCACAGGGGTTTTAGTCCACAGTCTTGGTTGGCTCCAAGGCAGAGGGGCGTGGCAGAGGAGAAAGGCCTCAGGCCGTGGCAGCAGGGAGCAGAGAGAGGCCAGATCAAGGAGGAAAGAGGGAGAGGGCCTTTGCAGGCCACACCCTAGCCACTCAACCACCCACCAGGCTTCCTCTCTCAACATCACATTTAGCTGTAAACTCACCAGTGGGCTAATGAGTATCACACACCTGTGATCCAGTCACCCCCAGAGCCCCACCTATTAGTGCATGAGACTTTGGGGGATATCTAGATATAAACTGTAACACCAGCACATCAAACATCTTTGATCTACTATAGCCATTTAATAAATATTAATTTAATAATAAGTAATTTATTTGATTAATCTCTATATTCCCTTCCTAATGCATATACACGTATACTGAACTAAATTTTTCTTGAAAATTAGGGGCAACATTTGTCTTGTTTATCAGTGTATCTGGGCAGTCAGTGATCAAAAAAACTTGTTAAATAACAATAATGTTACATGTGTCACCCAGCAGTTGCTTTACAGGCGAGTTTTGTGCCCTGCTTGTAATTTCAGACTACTTATAGTTTCTTTTAATCATTCCAATACTGAAGGGAAATACTTGCTTTATTTTGTGTTTGTTCTGGTTTTTCTATGCCGATGCGAATTCTTGAGAGCGGCTACTTGACAGAGAGTCGGATTTGACTCTGGAGGAATTTAATTCATGGTTTATCTTGTCTTCCTCTTCTTTGTTATATTTTCCTCTCCCTGAAAATGGTAATAAGATTACATTGAAATTATAATTTCTATATAATCCCCAATCCTCAACTCCCCAAACCCTTCCCCTAATGTCACCTCTTTTGCTGGTCCTGGCTCGAATTTGTATTCTTAAAAAGCCTTTTTGCTAGAAGCCCAGTTTTCCATTCTTGGCCCTTTTCTCCAGCGTGTCAGTGCTGCTGGAGGGTCACAATTTAAAAAACTAGAAGCTCTGAGGCCATTCAAGTGACTAAAGGGGCACATGAAAAGCAACAAAATAGCAGAAAAAAGAAAAGTCAGCTGGGCACACTGCACACACCTGCAGTCCCAGTTGGTTGGGAGGCTGAGATCAGAGGATTGTTCGAGCTCAGGAGTTTGAGACCAGACTGGGCAACATAATGAGAGCTCATCTCAGACAAAAGAAAAGCAGAATAAAAAACTCTTGGAATGTGCGTGAATTTTGCCGGACGTGGTGGCACATGCCTGTAATCCCAGCACTTGAGAGGCTGAGGCAGGAGGATCGCTGTGAGTTTGAGGCCAGCCTAGACCACATGGTGAAACCCTGTCTCAACAAAACAAAACAAAACAAAAGTTCATGAATTTTTTAACTTAGTGAGCATCCTTTCCTATTCTTGGTTCTCTGTTTAGCATTCTGTGATTCCATTTGAAATCATTTTGGGGTTTTAGGTGGCTACAATCTGAAATTGGAAACTTTTCGTGCTACAGTTTGGATCCAGAGTATTGTCTGAAGAACAGATGTTAAAGGCTTGGCCCCTGTTGGTGTTAACAGGAGGTGGTACAACCCGGAAGAGGGGGCTAGTGGTAGGCCGTCAGGTTTCTGGAAATGTGTCCCTGGAAGGGACTCTGAGACTCTGCTCTGTCCTCCCCAGTGCTTCCCAGCCATGAGGAGGGGAGTTGTGCTGTCACAGGCCCAAACAGCATGCCAAGTGATCAGACTAAGCCCCTAAAACTATGAGCCAAAAAACATCTTTCTCTTTATAAGTTGATTATCTGAAGTGTTTGTTGTGATAACAGAGAGCTCACACATTTCCACACTGACACTTCTTATTGTAGTCTTGTAGCTACCATTATTCAGATTTAACAATTTTCAGTTGATGTTGCTGTTTACAGTGTCGTGATAGGTACAATTTTCCCTGTGAGCCAACTCTCCTGAAGGAGGCTCTGTGTGAAGACCATTTACTGGAGGCGGGTGAGTACAGAAAGTGCATCAAAGTGTCCTGAAATAGCAAGTGTAATTCTTTTTTATTTTTAATGGTACATTTTAGATGTACATGGTGATGACATTCATCATAGGGGATTTCTGCCTGTATATGATGTATCTTGTTGTTTCTTTTTTTCTCATTCTCCTCCCTTCCCTTCACCTCCTCCTCTCTCCTTATTTGCAAAAGCTTTGTTTCCATTTTTTCCTTTTCTTATTTCTCTTGTCCCTCTGTTCCTTTCCTCCTCCCTCTCCCTTGTTCCCTTTCTCATTTGGAGATTTTCTTCCTTTTCCCAATATAATACATTTAGTCTTTATTTACACTTTCAGTTTCTCACACCAGAGAAACAACGTGGTATTTAAACATGTGTGTCCGATTTATTTCACTTAAGAGTATGGTCTCAAGATGAATCCATTTACCTAGAAATAGCTCAAGCTTATCATTCTTTATGGCAGAGTAGTACTCCATTGTATAAAAAACACATTATCCATTCTGTGGCAAAAACTTTTCAATTTCATGTGATCCCAGTTGCTGATCATTTTTAGTATTTCCTGTACAATCAGGGGTTTGTTCATAAAGTCTTTGCCTACACCTATATCTTCAAGAGTTTTACCTATTCTACCTTCCAGCAGATTATGTGTTTCTGTCTTTATGTTTAGATCTTTGATACATTTTGATTTTAGTTTAGGTCATGGTGAGAGATATGGGTCTAGGTTCAATCTTTGCCGTGTGGAAAACCAGTTTTCCCAGCACCATTTACTGAAGAGGTTACCTTTCTTTCATTGAAGGCATGCTACCTTTTGTCAAAGATAAGATAGTTGAGTGTTCTTGGAGTTGTTTCTGTATCTTCTAGTCTGTTCCATGGCTCCTTGGGTCGCTTTCTTTGCCAGTACCATGCTGATTTATTTATTTTTTCTTTTTTATATTGGTAGCTTTGTAATATAACTTCAAATTGGGGATTGTGATGCCCCCTACCTTGCCTTTGCTGCCAAGAATTGCTTTGGTATTCTGGGTCTCTTCTAGTTCCATATGAATTTCAGGATTATTTTCTCTAGTTCTGTGAGGTATGCTGTTGGTATTTTGATTGGGACTGCATTAAATGTATATAATAGTTTTGAAAGTATGGCCATTTTCATTATATTCATTCTGCCTAATGAAGAACAGGGTATATTTTTCCATTTTCTGATATTCTCTTCAAACTTCACTTTCAGAGTAATATAGTTTTCAACATAAAGGTCTTTCACTTCCTTTGTTAGATTCAAACTAAGTATTTCATTTTTCTTGATGCTGCTATAAAAGGTGTTGTGTCTCTAATTTCTCTCTCAAATGAGTGTGTTATTCATGTACAGGAGTGCTATTGTTTTTTGAGTGTTGAGTTTGTATCCTTCTATGTTACTAAATTTGATTATTAATTGTAGAAGATTTTTAGGTGGAGTTTTGGGGGTCTTCTACGTAGAGTATCCTGTCATCAGCATGTAATGATAATTTAACTTCCTTACTTATCCATATTCTTTCTCTAGCAAATGGCTCTGGCTAGTGTTTCCTAAGCTATATTGAACAGGAATAGTGTTAGTGGGCATTCTTGTTCCTGATTTTAGAGTGAAAACTATCAGTTTTTGACCATTTCATATGATGTTGGCTGTAGATTTGTCATAGGTGGCATTCGTGAGATTCAGATAAAGACCTTCTATTCCAACTTTCTGTAGGATTTTTTTTTTTTTAATCATGAACGGGTGTTGGACTTGTCAAATGCATTTTCTGTGTCTATTGAGATGATCATGTGGTTTTTGTTCCTGGTTCTGTTAACGTAGTGTATTACATTTATTGATTTGCATATGTTGAATCATCCCTGCATCCCTGTGATGAATCCTTCTTGGTCACAATATAATCTTTTTAGTGATTTGCTGTATTTTTGTTTGACAGTATCTTATTGAGGATTTTGTATCTATGTTCATTAAGGAGATTGGGCTTTAGTTCTCTTTATTGGTTGGATCCTTCTCTGGTTTTAGTATCAGGGTAATGCTTGCTTTCAGGAATGAGTTTCAGAGTATTTTTTCCTTTTCAATTTCGTTAAAGAGTTTGAGGAGTAGTGGCATTAGAGCTTCTCCAAATTTCTTGTAGAATTCAGCAGGTGGTAGACAGAGCCCAGATATGTATTAGACAATCCCAGCAAGCTGACAGCAGGATTAGGCCATGGTGTTGGTTCTGGGTCTTTCGACTCCATGGAAGTTCAGGGTAAACCTACCATCTGGTTATGGAGTTGGTGCCTGAGTCATTACGCTGATGACAGTCTGGGTGTCTCTTACCAGCCTGCTCATGGCTCCCTGACCATGGTGGACCTCTCTTGTGATTGTCCCCTAACCAGTCACTGGTTGTTTAACACTGGGATCCCTAAGATGAAGCTGACCTATGGCTGTTCCAAGTCCCAGGCTCAATTGGCTCCTCCCTAAAATGACATCTGAGCAAAAACACTCTTCAGGGGACGCAGCAATTGCATGGACTGGAGTCACTCACCAGTTGTTGCAGCTCACAGTGTCCACTGCTCCATTCCACTGGTTTGTTTCTCCTTGGAGGCCTCTGCTGTTGCCCACTTTTACTATGTCTCTGTAGATTTGATCTTCCTTTCATATACCACGAGCAAGCCAGGGAGAAAGTGCAGGTTGCTCATTCCTTTTTCTACATTGAGGTCTGTCTCTTCGGTTTTTCTGTAGGCTCCAATTTTCCCTTCAGGTCCTTCCTGGGTCCAAGGGATTCACTTTTCTACTTTTTTCTTTCCCCAAGTTGTTATTTTATAGTGTCTGTATTCCGAATCTTGGAGAGGTTTATTTGTTGCTGCTTTCCGCTCTGCGATCTTCCCAGAAGTCTTTAATTTCTCTGATTTTTGATGGAAGAAATAATAATTTAAGTTTACCAGGTCACTCTAAAACCTTGTACTTTAAAAAGCAAATCAGGAAAAAAATTTTTCTCACTTAACCCTGCTGTATCCCTCCCCCAATATAACAGATGTATTTAGCCATTGTAGAGGAAATGAGGGTAGCACTGGGTGGGATGGGGATGCAAAACAGAAGAAAGATGACACTATTTCAGCCATGATGTCTGCTTAACATATATTATTTTACCTAAAGGCGAGAATGAGGTGAAGTTTCTGGACTTGAGACAGAGTGATTTAATATCCTCCCATGTCTGTGGCAGTATATGACTCAATAATAGTCCTTAAGTAATTATATCACTGAAGAAATCAACAAAATGAGCTGTTATTGGAGAAGAAAATGAGGATATTGCAGCATTAATTAACAAAAATTTCAGATAACTAAGTAAGTTTCCTGCTAAACTGGCCTGCTAACCTTGGCCCTTTTTATACTGAGCTTCTCATTTAGCCATGCATTTTTATGAAGATCATAAACATAAAGTTATTTTAAACTGCAGTTATGCACCATATTTCTCTCCTTGTCAGGCGGTATTTGAGTGGCAGCAAGCACTGTTAAAGTCTAATTAAAAGGAAGTTGAGTTGGGGCTACATTTGTCATTTGTGGAACAGGGGCATAGGGTCAGAAGTCTTATGGCAATTTGAGTGTGTTCACAGTGGCTGGCATAAAAATATGAGGGCAATGGGAAAACATACAATTAGAAATATAAAGCACTAGAATCTATGGGCAGCTATTTCTTTCACCAGATGTATAAAACAATAAGTAGAGGATTCCATTCTCATTGATGTCTTATCAAAATCACAAGTTGTTTTGTTCATTGTGAACTTAGGAGCAATATATGTAATTTAATACAATATACAATATAACTGTATCACATAGCTCAGGTGTTTAGTAGGTTATATCTTCTAGGCTTGTGTAAGAGCAGTCTAAAATGTTTGTCCGGGGATGAAATCTTCTAATCATTTTTTAAGGATGTATTCCTGTCAAGTGACGTGTGTTACATCATGTAACTACCTATATAATGACTTTACCAATAAACAGTTATGAAGCTGAGACATATTTCTAAGTCACCAGAAAAAGGACACATTTCAATCATTATAAGAAGTAAACCTAAATTCGCATTTTTAATATTGAAAGCATAAGAAAATTTTACCAAATAATTTTCGTAGTCATCAAACATAGATATATAATAGGTGATTTACTTTCAAAATCTCTGATTATAAAGGCCAGAAAGTCTCTTGATCTGCTATCTGCAAGCTGTAGACCCAAGAAAGATGGTGGCATAGTTCATCCTGAGTTTAAAGGTCTGAGAAGTGTTAGAGCTGCTGATGTACCTCAGTCTGAGGCCAAAGGCCTCAGAAACTTACGGCCTGCTGGTATTAGGTCTTGAAATGCAAAGGCCCGAGAATCTGGTGTCATGAGGAGGTCAAGAAAAGATGAATGCCCTGGCCCTAGAGGAGAGAATGAGCTCTACTTCCCTTCACTGTTTTCTTCTATGAGGCACCAAGGGATTGTATGATGCTCACCCACATTGGTGAGGCAGGATCTTCTTTACTCAGTGTACAGATTTAAAAGATAATCTCTTCAAGAAATACACTCAAAAATTAAGTTTATCCAGCTCCGTGGGCATCCATTAGCTCAGTCAAGTTGAGCCATAAAGTTAACCATCACATCAGACTTGCACAAGTTATAATTTATTTTCCCATTTAAATTAATATTAATGAAAGCACTTAATTAATTTGTTATTAGTCACTGAATTTATGGTTTTTAAATTTTAATCAGGACCATGAGAAATTGTGTAAATTTCAACCCATCAGTTATTTAATCTGCCCCCCAGTTAACTGCTATCTTGTATATTAAACTGTTCATTTAAAATTTTCCCTCACCTCCCACAAAACACATGTTCTATGTGTGAAGAACTCTTTTTTTTTGTCTTCAGTTGTGTCTACAGGGCATGGGACTATGATAGCACGCAGAAAAAACATGACTAATTTTATTGAATGAAGGACTGGTACTATTGCTCTATCACTATTTCTTTAATTATTTTGATAATTCTGATTGTTATGCTGTGAATTTGAATTACTTGGCTGAATAAATGTACTATCAAACATAATTAAAACATTTTTAGGCTGCTTTCAGAAATAACCATTCTGCATGCACTTCTTAGCAGAACTAAATGAGAGAAAAACACAATGCTGCTATTAACTATTTCTTTCCATCAGATAATTTTATGCAGACAAAACAATGAACTCATCTGAACTATTGTCTTCAATTCAATCATAATCAAATTGGAGAGAAATTAACTAAGGGCATCAACTATTTTATTTCTTCAAGTGTTTATGGTGTAAGTGTTACATATCTAGCGTAGAGCAAGATATTGGGGAGATAGAAACTGTGTTTATTTTGTTTGTGAAAGGCTTCATTTCCTTTTAAATGCAGCAATAGGGTCCCCTAACTCTGACATACCCCATGCTCAGTGAGATGGCTTTTTGGAGGATCAGCCTGACCAGGTGAATAACAGTCTTCAGAATTCCTGTCTCGTATGCGCCTTGTTATGGCAGATTGCAAGGGATATCATCTCATGCGAAAAGAAAGGCTACGGTCCTTTTGCAGTATATATGTAACTTCTTCTAGTCTTTAAAACACTCATCTAGGTGCTGCTGTGAAGGGATTTTTCCACTGTGATTAAAACCCTTAATCAGTTGCCTTTAAGTTAATGAAAAAGAAGACAATCTGGGTAGACTGGACTTAATCAGTTGGAAAGGTTTTACAAGTGTGCTTAGGCTTTCCTTAAAGTCAACATCCTATGTAGCTGCTGGATCTGTAATTGCTCTCCCTTTCTCCTGGATCTTCCTTCCTAAACAGTCTCTAAAAAGTCTAGTGTCTGTGAACAGCAGTCTTTGGTTTGGCCCGTGTGTTTCAACCTGCTCGCCTTCCTCTTCTGGCTGCCTGTCCAAAGCATTTTGAACTTGCTTAGCCCCTCACAACTGTACTAAGCAATCCCTTGCATAAATACGTACCCCCCTTGGTTATGATTCTCCAGTTGAATCTGGTTAATTAGTGTGTTAATCCTAATTAACACACTCAGTAAAATATTTTGGCCAGAGACACTCTCTCTCTTAAAATCTCACAGGAAGACTGGTCTATGCAGATAGAAAGCATAGATAACAGTGGAAGATCATTTTTTCTTTTAAACCAAAATACGTGATACAGAAATTAAGCATTGTAGCAAAGCAGGATAGTAAGTGATCAACAGAGCTCAGAATTAGTAGAAAGTTTTTACTGAAAAATTGGAATTTGAATCTGTTCAAGGATGGATAGAATTTAAAAGGTCAGAGACAAGGAGGAATACCATTCTGTTTGGTGAACAGTATCAGCACAGGTGTTAAGATAACACTTAGCATGCAGAGTCTGGAGGACAGTAAACTGATTCTGACTTTTAACCAATATCCCACTTCACCCACCTCCAAAGTGGCCAGTCTAACAAACAACTAGAGAAGTCATATCTCTAAGTCATTGTAATTTAACACCACAAAATTGCTAAGTATTTAAGCCCAGCCATCTTTAACTAAATGGCAACATTAAATTTTGCTGTGTATTTTCAAACTGAAGTCAAGAATGCTGGGTAAAGTGAGGTCTTTTGCAGAAGAAAAAATAAAGACTCAGGAGCAAACTGTGCAGTGATCTTCCCCTCTCCCACCCAGCGAAACGGTCTTTAGCTGCTGTCAGTATGATGAATATTGAGCTAGCACACTTTGCTAACGGGGTCAGAAGAGGCAAAGACGACAGTTATGGGGGGTGTGTGTGTGTGTGTGTGTGTGTGTGTGTGTGTGTGTAGTGTGTATACTGTGTGTATTTTTGGGGAGAATGGATGGAAATATGTGTGAAGTAGCAACTACTAATATTTGGGGAAAAGTTAATTCCAGAATATAGGAATCTTTTCTGACAAACACACTTGAGATTTTGAGTTTACTATATCAGGTCAAGAAAGATTAGCTTTGTTCACTGAGAATGCATTTTCTTGCTGTAAATACATTTTTCATTCTTGTTTGTAAGTAATAAACAATTCCGATATATGTATTCTTTTGGAGGAATGGAGAAAAGGCCCAACATTTTTCAACAATTTCTTAATTTTAGGAACCAAAAATTGAATGGTTATTATATATAGCAGATATAGAGAAAATAATAATTGGTATCTGTATAGCATTTTATAGCCTATAAAATGCATATGTGCTACATAGTTTCCTTCTAAGTTCAATAGAACCTCTTGGTATACTGAGACTCTAATTTACACGTACAGGATTTTAGTCTTTCATCTTTTCTTCCTAATTAGAACAACTTTCTTTTTTCTTTTCAAGTTTACCATTCATTAAATCCTTGAAACACTTCTGTGCAATTAATAAATAATTTCACCGCTAGCTTACTGAGAATCCCCCACTTTCCACAGCCTTGACTTATGCACATCGGTCCTGCCATTCACCCACTGGGGGAAGGGTTACTACCTCACCCAGCAGGAGCCTCCAGTGCTCACTTATAAACTGCCCTCATTGCTCTTCCGAGTGGCTGGTGTCTGATCATGCTAGTTCTTAAGTACTTTAAATGACATCCCCCAGTTATGGATTTCACAGCTGTTATCCCTTTCAGAACTTCTGAAATCTGTCATCTCTGATGCTTTCTTTCCAGTTCCTCTTGTCTTGGGAGTCTGATGCTTTCAAAATTCTAATACTGTGGTTTCAGTACATTGTCGAGAGAGAGGAAGTAAATGTAATTTTAGTCTTTATTTAGCCATAAATTTACATAATAATCTTGAAGGGTGCCAGGAATGCACCTTCTGAATAGGAACCTTGTGAGCAAGTATTATATAAAAAAGGAAAAGGCTTATTTAATAAAAAAAGTGAAAATGTTGGGTTAAAAAATCAAACATATTCCCCCTTCCCCAGAGCTTTGGAGCGCCTTATTTATACTGTTGTTCATTGTTAATTTCCATCCAAGGTTAAAAATGCTGTGCTTCTGACACTTTTTCGTCTCCAGAAACTTCCCCTTTTTTAAATGAAATACACACTTTTTAAAAAGGTAACGATACCTTATGTGAGCATTATTTTAGCAAGCAACGCATGAAATGGGAGCACGTGCAGCACATGTTGGGTCATTGTGGTCTGTCGGGCATCTGAGGCTCCCTTAGACAGGTCTGTGTTATAGTTTCACTCTGGGATATGCCCAAATGCTTAGGCCCCAGCTGGTGGCACTACAGGGAGGTGGTAGAAACTTTAGGAGGTGGCTTACTTGAAAGAAGTAGGTCACTGGGACACTATTTTGAAGGGTATAACTTGTCTCCAACCCCTTCCTTTCTCTTTCTCTCTTTTTGCTTTTTGGATGCCATAAAGTGAGCAGCTCCCCCTCACACCTTTCTGCCATGATGCTCTGCTTTGCCTCAGGCCCACAGCAGTGGAGCCAACAAACCACGGACTGAAATTCCTGAGACTGTGAGCCCAAAGAAATCTTTCCTCCTTGAAGCTGATTTTCTCAGATGTTTTGTCCCAGTGATGGCAAGCTGACTAACACACTCTCCTTTGCATTTCATCAAAGAAAGTGGGAGCTCTATGTGCCAGAAGTCCTGAGTGGTCTCATGATGCTTTAGTTTGCTCACAAAAGGACCCTGAAAGAGAAGAGGAAACCATTATTCTGTGGATATTACTGCAGCCAAAGTGTGGTTAGAGGTGAGCTCTTAAGGAGCATGGTTTGGTAACTTCAGTCTAAGTTAGACTGTAGGCCCTTTCTGGAGACCCCGGGTAACTGCAGCAGCCTCCAGGCAGGACCTTTAATCAACATCTTAAACATTTTAGGCTGAAACTACTCTAACTTTCACAGGCAGCCCCTTGTAGAAGCTCCCGTAACCTCTATTCTCTTATCTTCTTCAACAGAAATGACAAGTCCTAATTCTCTGCCATACCCTTTAGACCCATGATACATAAGATGCCTTCTCTTTTTGTAATGGACTACAGTGGATTCAATCCTAACAGAGAGTGTCTCGAGTCAGTCAGAAATATTGATGCAGCTAACTATTCAAATATTGGAAGAACCATTAGGATTTCATGAAATTTACTCGATTTCAGGAAGCCACTGTGTGTTAGAGAATTTCTTCTCTATTCTTCTCCAATTTGGGGCTGAACTTTGTGACCAAAAATAATGCTGCTGTCCATATAGCAAAAATTTTACCCAAAGGATGTCTGTACTACTTAAAATCATTGAGACATTAGCCACTGTATGTAAACCAGACATTGAAAAAGAATAATATAGTTACTATATCAGTTACAGATACTATATCAAGTTAGATAAGTTAATAATACTGAAGTGATTAGCTTTCTTACTGGGGAAAAAAACACATATTTTCTTGAAATTTGGCAGAGCATAATGGCTAAATTGTGATTAAAGGGTAAAACCCAAAATGATGTTAACGAAAACAACTTTCTCCCCCCTAGATCATGGTGTATAAATAAATTTCCTGATCTCACTGTTCCTGTTGACCCCAAATAATTATTGTTCATACAGCCTGAACCTGAGGCAAATTCATCTTTGAACTTTGTGTATTATAATCAGCTTATTCTTTAATAGATAGTTTGATGTTGGAGACCAGAACTCAGTACATTTTGAGTTCCCACGGGATGAGGACCAGGCCTTTTTTATTTCATATGTAGAAAAACTTAGAGAACATAGAGTTAAGTGTTAAAAATGTTTCTTTGTGTTGGTTTTGAGGAGTCAGATATTAACTTACCTTTTCCGCTATGCATACCTTGCTTCCGCTTCATTTGTATCATGGAAGGTCAAGTAAACATAATCAAAAACCAGTTAAATCTGAGCTAAATATCCTTTCATCCAGGACAAAAACAGATGGACAGAATGATACAATTGAATATTCAGGTACTCCTCTTTTAATTCTTTTTTGAATAAGTAATGTTTTAGCTTCCTAATCTGCGAAAGATCATATAACAATTACATAGTTATTTTATGCACCAGTCAGTCAATAAGAATGTACTAGGCACTTCTTCTACATCTAGCATTGTAATAGTTGCATATTATTTTCATCGTCAATGAATATTTTTTGCCCCCATACAGAAAGAAGTCTTTGAAAGACTCAATTCTTCCCCTAGAAAAGCATCAAGTTATATGACACTGAGTGAAATTTTAATACATATCAGGTCATCATAACTTCTTGAAAAGGTTTACTTTAATCCAGCACAGGGTAGCTCATCATTCTTCCTCATAAAAATATATCTGAGCTTCTTTTCAAGGATGGTGTGGGGGATTTGCAGTCTCAAAGAGAGGATGACATATGGTAACTAAAATGCCACCAACTTGAAAAGAGAAGAGACCTCGAGGCCAGAATCCAGTTGTTTGTTCAGTTTTTCAGAGAAACTGTTTAGTTCTGAAAAGCAACCACGGAGAAATTTGTTTAAAATGAAGTCTAGAAAAAAGATGCAATTTTCCCAAGTTCTTGGGCAGCACAGGGAGGCTGTTAACAAGCCTTTCAGATTCCGAGTCTCTACTAAGCAAAATATTCTAATAAAACCCAAGATTTGCAAGCTTCAAAAATGTGACTGAGAAAGGAGGGGCCTGCCTTTTAATGATTGCATCACTTGATCTTTTTGTGCTTCTAGTCACTTACTTACCAAATATTCCAAAGAGAAAAATAAAATCAAAGAAAATAACTCTTATGTCTTGGTTGAGTTTTTGTATAATTTTGAACAAATTAAAGAGAAAGGAGAAACATAAAACAGGAGTAAGTTATAATGATGGGATCATTTTGGAAGCATCATATTAATAGCTCGAGACAATTAACCTCTTTAACTGTTGGTTTGGCTTGAATGGAGAAAGGGGGAAGAGTGAATCTCAAAGACAGAATTTAAGTATGATTCCCATTTGTGGTATAAAGTGACATGAACTTATATTGTTATTGGATGGTATGATTAACTCGTGGGTATGTATGTTCTTTCTGACTTGTTTATTAGTACCTGTTGCTCACTACACCATGGATCAATTTCAGAATTGACAGGTTCAGGCAAATCTGTTAGCTAAACTGAATGAACAGTCTGAAATTCAGGTTTTTCAGAAGTGTAGTTCTTTATTGGAGCTAGAGATGTAGCCCAGTGGTACAGTATATGCTTAACATTCACAAGGCCTTGAGTTTCTCCCCAGCACTACGTCCCCCCTACTAAAAAAACTATATCATTTAAAAAAAATTGAGATCTTTGCATATGAATTGATTTAAGAAGAGTGTCGGGATGGTAGAGTATGTAGATAGATCACCCCGATGGTTCACTGTGCTTCTTTATCATGTGGCAGAGTAGTCAATATGTTTATGGTCAAGTGATTCAGAGCAGATTTAAAGCTAAACTTTCTTATTGAATTTTAGCACACATCTAGTAAAGTCAGTAAAGCACACTCATCTTAAGTGTCAGCCCAAGAAATTTTTATATGCATATCCAAGTAATTGTCACTTAGGTCAAGATACAACACATTTCAGCAGCCCTCAGCTGCCAGCTTGCCATCTTCAACAAAACTCAGCCACTTCAGGGCAGCTGCTGCCCTCCTTTTTGTAATGATGCTTTCATGTTGTCTGTTCTTGAGCACCATGAAAGTGGAACTGTATCATGTTATGTACTCTTTTGTGTGTGGCTTCTTTTACTCAACTTAATGTATTTACATTTTAGTCATGTTATTGCCGGTATCATCCGTTTGTTCTTTCTTGCTGCTGTGTATTATTCTATTGTATTGGCCTTCACAGTTTAGGTATTCACTATCCTATTGACAGATATTTCAGTTGTTTCCGGTTGGGTCATGGATATGAATAAACCTATTGCAAACATTCTTCTGTGAAGCATTTAATAGAATCAGAACAGGTTTTACCTTTCAGTAATGCTTAATTAGACAAGATACAGTATTTATAATAATTCCTCTTTCTCAAATAAACCCAAGGAATCCACTGGATTGTGAGCCGTGAGGTTTTCTGATCAGGGTTCTTCCAGCCCTAGAACTGTGCTTAGGTTACTGAGGATGACATGCTCAGTTGCAGCGAGACAATTCACACTGTAGTCTGGGCTCCAGTGGGAAGGTGGAATAGTGCAATAAAACCAGCCTGACTGCACTAATCTTGGATAAAGGAACTTGATAATTCATTCACTATAATGTTGAGCAGCTTGCTTAACCTATTCTACATGTAATTGCAACTGTAAATATAGAATGATAAAAATCTACTTGGATTTAAAATGTGTTTATGTGCTTTACATATTCTTCATAGTGACACAGTTGTTAGGTTTTAACATATACTGTTTTTTAAACCTCCTTTTCCTGAAAATTGGTATTTTACATAGAAAGCTTAAACAGTATTTTAGTTTTTTGTTTTTTGTTTTCCAGTGCTGGAGATTGAACCCAGAGCCTTGTGCATGTGAGGCAAGTGCTCTACCACTGAGCTATATCTTCAAACCATATTTATGAGAATTTTTAAGACATCTCTTATCAATTGCTTTCTTTACTAATATACCTTTTGTGCATTTAGATGATTAAGATAAAAAGCCATCCACTGAGGTTTCTTACAAAATATAAATCATGTAGAAAATGGACTCACCTTCTAGTCATTCGAAACAATATGTTTAGACTTTTATATAATTTGTAACTCATATAGCTCTTGTTTGTCCGCTTAGCTTTGCAAATAGATTACAAATTGTCTATTCATTATTCCCTTAGTTTGAAAAGAATAGCGTTTTGAGAACTGGGCTGATGTTCTCTGGTAAATGGTTAAAGCCTTTAGGCTCACAGAGGTACAAAGGAATTTTTATGCAGCATGCTAAGTAGTGATAATAACTAATTTCCTCCTAATTAACCAGGAATAGAAGTGTCTAAGATTAATCTCAGCATGACTTTTCTTAGGACAGGTCACAGTAGAATACAATTTCTATTTTTTTCATAACAATTCATCATTATCTTCATTTAAAAAATAAATTCAGCAATTTTTGTTTTGAGTCACTCAAGATTATTTTGTTATGATAGAAATACATTTAAAATAATGTATACATAATAATGTTAGTATCAATAATAATAGCTCAAATTTCTCTATAGAAAAAGTTGCAAAGTCCAGGAGCACATTGGCTTCTGGTGTGGCCTGGAGTTCAAATGATGTCATTGGCGTCGGTTTCTCTCCATCCCTCGGAAGTGCTGGACAATTACGGCTGGTAGTCCAGTCACCTCCCCCATTGGCTTAGCAAGTGTCCCAGGCTGAGTTTTCTATAATCAGATGTTAAGGTGGAATTTGCAGTGCCAGCTGGTTATTAGGGACCAGCACCTCTGAAGGGAAGAGGAGGCAGCACGATTGGGCAGAGGCAGAATTCAAACTGAAATTTGGTTTAAACAATACCTCAGTAACCTAGTAAGAAATTTTCCAGCAAGTTTTGTTTTTCAGAGTTGTATCACATTAGGACCAGAAGACTGGGCTTTTGTACCTCTGTCTCTCCCAACACTGAGTCCTTGTTGCGCTGGGAATAGTGCAGCTTTGGGTAAGAAATAGCTGCATCTAGGATGATTCTGAGGGAGCTGACACCTGATGGCCACCTGCTGATTATACTCTGTGCAGCTGGACAGAATGTTTTGCTAATAAGGAGATTGTTATGTCTTTCATAGTTTGTATAATATGCTGCTCAGACCTACATTGTTAATCTGTATTTGGAAGAGAGTTTAATAGGAGAAATTACAGCACCTGTCACGGACGTTGGTCTTGGGATTACAATTGGTATTTTCTTTTCCCTCCTCTAGTATTCATCCTAGTTTCATCTTACTCTTAGCTACCATGGGTGCTTGCCTCAATGCCCTGCTGTGTTCTTCACGTAGGGTTGCAAGGTTTGTCTACTCATAGTCACACCTGATTAAGAGTCCTGCAGTGGGCTGAGTGCATGGCCTGAGTTTGGTTTTCTATCACTTCTGTAACGAATTACCACATGGCTTGAAAGAGCACAAATTTATTCTCTTACTTTACTGGGGTTCAGTAGTCAAAATCAGTTTCACTAGGAGCTGTGGTTTTGATCTAGAATGTTGCTCAAAATCTCATGTTGAGAGGTGAGACTTTTGGAAAGTGGTTGGATGATGTGGGCGCTATACTAATCATTGAATCGATCTGTTCATGAGTGCACAGCCAAATATGCGGTTAGAAGGTGGGAAGTGGCTTTTGTGAAAGGTATGACTTTAGAGAGTGTGTCTCCCTCCCAGGTCCTCCCTTCTGTCTGCTTCCTGGCTACCAGAGAATGATAAGCTTTCTTTTGCCAGGCCCTTTAAACATGATATTTCTGCTCTGGAGCCAGCAAACCATGGACTGCATCCTCTGAAACATGAACCAAATTAAATTTCTTCTCCTTTGAGATATGGGTGTCAGATACTGTGTCCCAGAAACATGGAAGAGACCGATATATCAGGCTAAAGCCAAGATGTTATAGCTTATTTTTGTGGAAGTACTACTTCTAATGTTTGTGTGTATTCTTTGGTCATTGTCACCTTCCTACATCTTCAGAGTTTATCCCTCCAATGGTCTGATTCTGTCATCACGTTTCCTTTGTCCTTCTGCTCCACCTGTTTCTTATAAGGATATTTGTGATTACATTTAGGGACCACTCAGCTAACTCAGGATAACCTTTCCATGTCAAAAGCGTTATTGCATCTATAAAGACTCTTGCCATACAAAGTTTCAAGACCTGGGATGTGGCTATGTTTAGGCCGTTCTTCAGCCTATGATACTCTGATAGTTAATTTTAAGTGTTCACATATAGAGTGTTTTTGGTTAATGTTTAAATCTGAGTAAACAAATTGCTGCTCATAATGCTAGTGGGTTTTTATTCAGCCCATAGAAGGACTGAATAGGAAAAAAAAAAAAAAGATTGGCTTCTCCAAGCAAAAGAGAGTTTTCCAGATGACTGTCTTTGAAATTCACAATTCACCTAGTCCAACTGGCTTTCCTGACTGTCTGCCCACCGGTCTTTGGACTAGAAAATTGCCATGAATTCTTTTGGGTCTCTAATCTGATAATCCATACCGCAGATCTTGGTCTTGTCAGTTTCTGTAATTGTGTAAGCCAATTCCTTATAATAAATACCTTTTGGTATATATACACATATTATTGGTAATGTTTCTCCTGAGAACCTTTACAGATACATGCCATCTATGAATTATAATAATGCTGTATCTCCAGGCCAGTGCTCCACCTATCATCTGAATTGGTTTTCTCTTTGCAGTGGTGTAGGGAGTGAGGGAGTTGTAAGTTTCACTGGCTTTCTCAGACCACACCTGACACTAATTCTCATGAGTTGGTTTCTATGGAAACAGACACTGTGCTGAGTTGGAATTGAGTGTATGGCTTTTGTTATGGGTCAACTTCTGTGAAAAGGAGAGAGAAGAAGGAGGATTGGGAAGAGGAAGAGGTCAAACTGATTCTTGGAGGCAGAACTTCAGCCGACCGTACTGGGAACTAGCAAGCACAGCCTGTCTATTTCTTGCATCAAGTCCAAATGAATGAGTCTTTATACCTTTCCCTCACTCAGTCACTGAATGTGGAGTGACTCAAGAAGGCATACACTTTGGGGAAGATAAGTTTTAAAATTTAGACAGATCTTGAAAGTACAAATAATTGAAGATATTTGCTACTCACATTCTTAGCTTTTGTGTAAAATTCCTAATAAAAGAATCCAATTAAAAGAGGAAATCTTCTTTTCTTATCACTATGGTAGTCAGAATAGTCTGGCAGAGGGCCGAGAGTGTGGGTTTGGACTGGCCCTACCTCTTCACCTTGCCAAACTCTCCCAAATCACTGTGGTCAGCAGCACAAGCTCTTCTTAATGGTCAGGCCCAGGTAATATGACCACTACCATGGGCAGGGAGTGGAGAAGAAATGAATACTTCCACCCAGAATGTGGAATTGGTCCACTGTAAAATACATATTGAGTTATCAGACTAAGCTTCTGCCAAACACAAATGGTTCCTACTTGTAGGAATCAGAAGGAATTTTAGAGGGAGCTGTAAAATATCTACAAAAGTGAGAAAATATGAAAGTCAAAGGCTCTAAGAACTCCTGGGGTCAACAGTTTTAGGTTTCACACTTCAAACATGCAAGTGAGAACAAAAGTATGAGAAGCAGTTCCCTTCTTGTCCTGTAGAGTCAGTAGCAGCAACAGTGAAAACCACGCACAATCCCCCACAGACTTCATTTGTAGGAGCTACCCTCACAGCATGCTGATGAAAAACCAAACAGAAGGATGCAGCAATAAAGCCTTTTGCTTAGGAGGAGAAACCTAGAATTTCATTTTGGTGAGTATTTTTCTTATGTAGAATAAGTCTTGGAATCTATCTGAGGAAATAAAATGTTTCTGAGAATATAAATTAGAAATAACGTATACAGAGAATCCATTAAATATGTGATAGAAGAGAAACATATGGTGAGGCACCTCAGGGGGCAGCAGCAGCAGGAAACTACTGCCATCACTGCTAGGTTTGAGACAGAAAGGGAAGAAACATAGATGTGGGAGTCATGAGGCTGGACTGACCCAGGCAAACCCCTGCAGACCTGTGTGTTGGGAGCCAAAGTCACACAGGAAATCCAGTTACTATCAGAAACACCACACAGCATTGAGTGGGAAAGAGATGCAGAAATATGCTGACTTCTCCTCATCCAGGTTCGCAGCCTCTCCAGTGCATATGGATGGCTAGCCACAAGCCAGCCAGCGTGGGAGCTTGTTGTCTTAATATGCAAGCCATGTAAATCAGAGGTTGAAAACAACAAGAATTGCATGAAGGCAAAGCCCAGTAATAGTGCTTGTAGCCAGGATGAAAACTTTATCAATCTTAGACTCAGTGCCTTAAATTTGAGGTGAAGCATATAAAAGGAAGTTCAGAGGCTGAAATAGGTGTTCTCTCCTTTCTTAAGTGATTCTCTTTCTTCAAAGTTCTCAAGACAGGTAAATAGGTCTGGGAGTGGTTTCCCCAAGTCTCTTATCTGTGACACTGTAAGACTCTTATAGTATCTCATGGGAAACCAGTGATGCATCAGTGATCTGGACTTCTTCATCTTATAGATGTTGGGGAACATAACCATGAAGCAGTGTGGAAGCACAGTAGGGTAAAGGCAGACCTTACGACTGAGGCATAATAACTTTCTCATACTGTGGTATATCGAAGAGCAACGACTGTTTATTTGGAACTGAAAACTAGGGTTTAAACTTAATTGTTCCTTAGAAACAACATGTGCATTTTAATCATGACCTTGTAACACACAAAAAAAGGCGGGGCGGGCTGAGTTCTGTAAGGGAAACAATTGACCACTCTTCACCCCTTTAATCCCTGGGCATTAACAGCCAAATAAAATCTATGAGGTCTTTGCCTGCTTATACAGCAATAGACAGAGTGGATCCTCAGCAGAAGCTTATGAAGCAGTTGAAAGGGCTTGCAGAGATGGCTTAAAGCCATGTTCTGTAAGGAAAACTATACATTCATCTCTGTTTATTCTCTCTCTCCTTCAGTTTCCAGTTTCTATTCTCTAAGAAATGACTGCTTTCTCCAAATCATGTGAGCTAATTCTATTTTAGGTGGTCTTTAAAATAGTTCTTGTTGCTCTGCTTGAAGATGGATTGTTCATTTCTCATAACAAATAATTTATTACCATGGTTGCTTTAATTATTATAGTTTCACTTAATATTCTTTTAAACGTGGTAGTTTACACTGAGTTTTCTATGTTGAACCAGCCTTACATTCCTAAGGAAAACACTACTTGGTCATAAAAAATACTCCTTTTATGTATTTCTGGATTTAGTTTGATAATATTTTGTTGAGGGTTTTGTATCTACATCAAGGAAGTGGTGTATGATTCTTCTGCAAAGTCTTTATTATGTTTATATAAAAAGACTGCCATACCCGCTTTGGAATCCTCCTTTTTGCCCTGTGGTCAGGAAGTTGTTCCTGGGCAAAGAGCTGGGACCCAGGCGAGGCTTGCCTGATAACTGAGGTCTGTAGAGACTGTAGTGTTTTGCTATCTTTGGTGCAGAGTCTAACAACAGTTACTGCATTTATTTTCCTCAGTTTTGTAGTTGTTTCTTATGGAAGGGCTAGTCTGGACCATGGATTAGTCTGATGTATGTTAGGCTTTTTTTCTTTTTCAAACTGTTTTGCTGTTGCTACATAATGAGTCATTAAATTACTTGAATTGTATTTATTCATTTATTTATTCAATTGATAGGTACTTTTCCATCAAGAGTCTACTGTGTGCCACAACAATACCAAGTAGTGAATATAGAATGAAGAATGAAAGAGATGTGATATTTGATGTCACATGGTCTAGATACACCTTAAATTTGACTTCTAAAATTAAAAATGTTTCACTGGATTTTATTGACTTTATAGATTAATTCAGGCAAGGACTAATGCCCTTGCGATATTTATTTTCCATTCCTCAGAAATGAAAAACAATTTAGATTCCATAGAAATGTCAAATCATTCCATGTGCATTTCAAATCATGTCTCTCTTTTTGAGAAAAGTTTTATAAACTTTCTTTTCTTAAACATAGGACTTGAATATTTCATGTTTAGTGAATCCAGTGTATTTTATAAACTTTGTTGCCATTGTCAATGTGCTATTTTCTCCTCTTTATATTCTAGTAATGGTTATTGCTGGTATAAAGAAATGCTACTCCTTTCTTTATGAGATTCTAATAGTTATTTCTTTGGGATTTCCCAGGTACAGCTTACTGGATCTTTATTTCCATGAAATATGTTTTGCAAAATACCGCTTATCACTATGGATTAATATAGTTTGTGTGTTTATCTAATGTGAGTAGGCAGTATATGCATTTTCTCTGCAAGGATTGGTATTCAGTGTCGTGTGGCCATAGGGATTCGAGCTTCTCTCAGAAAGAAAGCCACTTCCTGCTTAGAACCAGGATTTAAAATGGAATTCCCGTCTGTACAGCATCATGTCAGACCTTGTGAAACATCAATAAACACCCTCCTGGAGGGTGTTCAGGACGGGCCTGCTCAGCCACATGAAGCTGCACAGTGGTCAGGGTAGACCATGCTCGTCTGGCTGCAAGACATGAAACAAATCACACTTAACCTTGAATACATATTTTGTTTGTCCACCTATAAACCAAAGATAGCTTTTAATTATGTGTATTTTAAATTATGAAATGCTTGACATAAATAACATGTCCAAGCATTATGTTTTCAAAATAAACTTTAATAATTATATAGTTGAAGTCTTCAGTGACTGGATGAAAAGCATTACTGTGTAATGTTCTATCACTGTAAGATGCTCTGTTTCTTTTTGTTTCTGAGATACTTTCATACGTTGCATTCTATGCTTAGGGTAATTAATAGCACTCTTATCTATGTCCAAAATTTTAAATTTATTAGCAGAGTTTCAAATAAGTTTTATTGTCTCTATTATCAAATTTCTAATTAAGTGTTATTGTTGATAGCTGTTAATTTTTCAATTGCATCTCTCTTAACGTCTTTGAAGTTTTGGGAGAATTTTCTATTCTTCAGTGATATTGAAATATTTTTGAGACCTGTATTTAGGGAAATGGCTCTTATTGTTGCCTTTCTTGTTTTAAGAGATGAGAGGGAAGAGAGTGTTGATCAGTTACTCTAAGCAGTAAAACAACTGATGGCTTTAAAAAGTACCAAGAAACTGATAAATGATTAGTGTTCTCCCCAAGGAAAGCAAATATACACATAGAATTTTGCAGTCAACTTTTATTTATCCCGACCTACTAACTTTATAGGTAGTGGGCTGGTACAGGGAGAAAATGCTATATGGTACAGTAGAGGTAAATTCTGGATTAAATTATTTCCGACTTCGAGCGACAGCAGTGCATGATGGCAGCCACCCTGGGAATGGACAATTTATGAAAACTGAATATACAGCCTTAAAATAGAATGTGGACCTAAATACGGAGAAACACCCCCCTTTGTAAGATTTGTACCAAAAATTAATATGAATGGAGTTAGTGGTTCTGATGGAGTGGTGGACCCAAGAGCCATATCTGTGTTAGCAAAATGGCAGAAATCATATAGCATCAAAGTTGTTCTGCAGGAGCTTTGGTGTTCAATGATGTCTAAAGCCAATATGAAACTTCCCCAGCCGCCGGAAGGAATTAATCACTGCCCTCCCCAATTCGATTTAAGCAGTCATTTTCTACAGTAGTAAATTTTTAAAATACATCTTGTAGACCTTCAAGTCCTGGAAAGGAAGTTCCCATTCAAAGGTAGTTTAAGATACTGTAAATGATACTAATTTTTTGTCCATTTGAAATATTTAAGGGGTGCTATAATAAGTCATCCTGTCAAGTGTAACCACTGCCCACGTAGTTGAACTTGTGGGATCAAGGAAGTATATTTAAATTGATTCCTATTGTGACTGGTGGGGCACATCTAATTCAGCTGAGGAAAGACTCCTCTCGCAATCACCTTGCTGTGGGTTACAGGCTGCGCAGGGCTCCGCCTTCTCCCTCCCGCCCCGCCTCCGCCCCTGGAGCCCCCTGCGCGCACCGCTGAGCAGAAGTGAGCTTCCAGGCTGCAGCCTGTGGGACTGCTGCTGGGCGTGGGGGGTGCTTTCCCTGTACCCTGGTTTCCCTTTCAAGTCTTAAATGACATCCGCTTCCCAGGCATCGACCTCCACTCCCACCTTTGGCCGAAGCAGGCATTGTGACCCTCCGTCCCCTTTGAGGTCGGCCTTCGGTGAGGAATCCAGGCTTCCCCCTTGTCTCTCCACCGTGATCGAGGGGTGCCGCTTTTCCCTCCCTCTCTCCTCTCCATGATCACACTGTCACCACCCAGCGCTCTCCACCACCCTTCCTTGCTTCGGCGGTGGGAAGCCCTCTGGTAAGGCAGGAAAGTCTGCCTTCCCTCATTTAGTTTTGGAACCACATTCATTCCTTCTTGCCAGCCCGGGAAAGGAGTCCTGGGTCGGTCCCGGACTGTCCCCTTCCCATACCCACTTCGCTTTGAAGCGCCGAGGAAGGTCTGCGCCGGCTTTCCTGTGGTCGCCCCCGCGCCTCCGCTCGGGTCCAGCGCGGAGTCTGGCAGCTGGACAGGAGCACCTGCCGGCGGACTTGGCTTCGCGCGGGCGGCCGCCTGGTGTGCGGCGGGTCCCGGCCTGGCCTCCTGGCGCCTTGCTGGGTTTCCCACTTTCTGTTCAGGGCCACTAAACGCACACCCGAATAAGGGCAATTCGTGGTGAAATATTATTTCTGATCTCCCAATCTAAGTTTTCCAGGATGCTATGAGACAGTTACACAAGAAATGGGCAAAAGGGAAAAAATGAGAAGTGTAGTGGACAGACATGAGCAATGTGCAAGCAGACGAAAACATTTTAAAAGGTAGGTTGATATAGCAACAGTTTGAAGGAAATAGGGACAAGATCTGATAAAGCGAATTTACTCTGCACATATCAAAGGAAGGCAAAGCTGTTTTCAGCACATCAGCCAACAATATTTGATGTTTGCAGGCCAAGTTGGGTACAGAAATCTGATGTTCAGCTACTAGCTGAAGACCAAATGAATGAGCAACTGCCCTTCTCTCTCATTTATCTAAACAGCTTTCTTCTCACAATGCTATGGGAGTGACAAGAAGTAATATGACCAATAAAACATTTTTCTTACTTGAAGGTGAGACTTTCTTGATGCTAATGTCACAAACAAGAGGAACATTCTCTTAGTAAAAGAATAAAAATAAGCAAATTAGGAATATAATTATACAAAATTTGTTAGAAATAAGTATATTGAGTGGTTCTAGAACTTGAAGTTTATGTGCAACAGACCAAGTCCTGTGAAAATACAACTTATAAAAGCACAGAGATGTTTTCTTGTACATTCAAAATAAGAAATAGCCATGCTTAAAGCAGTAATAAATCCAATAAATACTATTTCTGATGCATAAAATGGCAGATCTTCCCATTAAGTATTACAAAAATGTAAAAATCTCAGTTTTTTTTTTTTTTTGCTTTGAAAAGTCTTGTTTCCTGAATATTTAAACAAATCGAGTCCTCTATTTTAAACCACACAGAAATATGAAATCATCTATGGGTACAACAGGGCCCTGATTGTCTCTCAAACTTGAAGTTTTTAGGAGTTTCTTGATTTTATTTGTTGTACTAACATTTTTTGATGTCAGGATAGTCAGTGAAAATGCTGGGTTACTTCTCTCAATTGAAATAGTGTTTAGAATCTTAATTTTTCCTAGAGAATTTTATTTTTCCTAGACCACACTATTCTTGGAAATATATAGATGCTGGTCTATTCTCGTTCTCCTTTCCTAAAGCTGTGAATTTTTCATTGGATGAAGCCTGAATCCTGATTCTCATTACATTTGGCATGGTACTGAAAAATCGTGTTTTATTTTGTTATTTTATTTTAAAATTTTTGTTATTTTTTACCAAGAACATCTATTGGCACATTGTAGATAGACATAATGATCACTTTCATCATAGTTTGTACCTATACATGATATATCTTGGTTCCCCCCTTCCCCACCCCTCCCTTCCACTCCCTCTCCCCTCCTTATTTACAATAGCTTTATTTACATTTTTCCGTTTTTCCTTTTTCTTTTCTCTTCTCTTTCCATTCCTTCTTTTCCCCATCTTCCCTTTCTAGTTCTCTTCCCATTTGAATATTGTCTTTGTTTTTCCCAATATCTATTATGCCTTTTTGTCTTTGTATACACTTACGGTTTGTCATACCTGAGAAACAATTTGTTATGTACTCATATGTGTCTGATTTATTTCACTTAAGAGTATGTTCTCGAGGTGCATCCATTTACCTAGAAATGTCTCAAGTTTATTCTTTTTGTGGCAGAGTAGTACTCCATTGTATAAAAAACCCACATCTTCTTTAGCCATTCAGTAGTTATTGGGCATTTGGGTTGTCTCCAAGACTTAGTTATTACAAATTGTGTTGCTATAAACATGGTTGTGCATGTATAGCTGTGGTACGTTTTTTTTTTTTAATTCTTCTAGGAAGATACCAAGAAGAGATATAGCTAGATTGAATGGAATCTCTTGTAGTTTTTTGAGGAATCTCCACACTGATTTCCACAATGGTTGGACCAGTCTACACTCCTACCAACAGTGGAGGAGAGTTCTTTTTTCCCCCGCCACCCCACTAGCATTTGTTATTGGTTGATTTCTTGATAATAGCTGAATAGCTGTTCTTTCTGGAGTGAGATGGAATCTTAGCAGTGTTTTAATTTGCATCTCTCAAATGATCAATGATGTTTAACACTTTTTCATATATTTGTTTGCCATTTGTATTTCTTCATCTGAGAGGTGTCTATTCATTTAAGATGCCCATTTTTGTATTGGGTCTTTAAATTGGGGGGGTCTGATTTTTTTTGAGTTCTTTGTATATTCTTGATGTTAGACTTTTGTCTGAGGAATAGCTGGCACAAATTTTTGAAAAATCATGTATTAATAAAAATACTCCAGCATAGCTAAAACATTCTGTTTTGCAGCCAATTGGAGGGCACATTCTCTTTGAAAGATTACACCAAAACATCTGAAAAACAGATGGATATAGCAACAGTTTGAAGTAAATAGGGGACAAGGTCTAATAAAGCAAATTTACTATGCACATATCAAAGGAAGGCAAAGCTGTTTTCAGCACATCAGCCAATAATATTTGATGTTTGCAGGCCAAGTTGGGTACAGAAATCTGACGTTCAGCTACTAGCTAAAGACCAAATTATTGAGCAACTGCCCTTCTCTCTCTCTCTCATTTATTTAAACAGCTTTATTCTCACAATGCTGGCTCTGGGAAGAGAGCCCTTGGTTCTGAGGAAGCCTCACAAGTAATGTCTTGAACAGCAGAGTTTAAAATGTTCTACCTAACTCAATTACTGCTTGAATACAACTTCAGCTCTGACAACTGTTCTTGCTACCCCTGTCTCTGGCCATTTGCCCCTTATAATTCTCATTATTTCTGCTAGGAATCAGTTCATGGCTTGGAATTGGAGGCGGTCCAGGGCTGCCGGGTTCCAGCCAGGGCACAGTGGGAGTGGAAAGTGGTTGGGGGAGGTGAGGAGGACAGGTCTGCCGCAAAACTTACTACTCCCCTTCAGGGCTTTCTCTACATATCAAACCCAGCAGTCTAAAGAAAATGGGTCTTTGCTGGAATTGTCTTTTCCCTGTTGGCCAGAGAAATACAGAGGATTTTAGTTTCTCTTGATTTAAAGTTTTCCTTTACTGTCCAAATGGACAAAAGAGTATGTCAATAACTTCTGAGAAAGAATTAAACTGTGGTTACACATTCTTTAATGTTTTCACCACCATGTAGTAATTCAATAGGACTTTTAGAAATAATAAAACTGATACATTTTTATTCAGTATGTTTTTTGTTTCAGGACTATTATTAATGAAGGAGAATGTGTGAAAATATTTAAAATGTGAGCTACTAAAGTATAAGAGGTGGTCAAAAACACAGGAACTGTTTAAATAAAAAAATGATCACAGTCAAAGACATATTGCCCTTAACCCTCCTCAGAATACTCCCCCTCACTTTGAACACACATATCCTATCATTTTTGCCACTTTCTGAGGCAGATCTAGAAGTCCTATTCTGTGAATGTCTTTATGAGTTATGATCAAAACTACAGCAAATACTGCTGCCAGGAGCCATCCAACAGAAAGCAGGGTCCTGACCACAAACATCAGTGTGTCCACATCCACCTTATTCACCAGATCTCACACTGTGCGACTTCTGGCTCTTCCCAAAGTCAAAATGACCATGAAAGGTAAATGTTTTGAATTGATTCAGGGACGCAAGGCAGCCACAGTAGTGCAACTAAAGACACAAAAAGGGAATTCTACAATCATTTCAGAAAGATGCTAGAATGATTGGATGTGTTCAAACCAAGCGGAAATATTTTGAAGGAGATTAATGGCAGTCTGTCCTTTAGTATAATAATTTTTAAAATTTTAACATACACCCTGTTTTCCAATCATACCTCATGTAAGATTAATCTCTAGGAAGTAACATCAAAGAGCTTGTTTACTGGTTATGGGGAAAAATTCATTCTCATTCACTCAATCATCCCATTCATTCATTCATTCACCAATTTCTTGACTCATTTAAGTAATAAAGCTGTCCACACTCTTGATGTGTCAGGACTCATGTGCTGATGCAATTGTACATAATGAATAAATAAGTGGCATAAATTGTAAATGCTTTAGTAGTTCGCATCATGTTGAACCATCTATGAAAAAGAATTGGAGAATTAATTTATGACAGACAGACACAGCATCATAGTAGTGAATATTTATTGTGGTAGGTATTGTATTTTCACCCCCCCAACCTTCACTTTCTTGCTCTCAGAGGATTTAGGCAAAGGAGCAGCATTGAGAATTGAGTTAAAATGTGCAAACAGCTTTAAGCCAATACGTTTCTTCCATAGAAGGAATGTATCATGTGTAATGGATTTGCAGTGCTGCTCAGGATCTGGTTGACTTAACAAGAGAAAGGAAATAGCAATTGTCACATCTCCACTCCCCTTTCAACTTTTCCCCCTTCTTGAATAAATGGAGTTATTTGTTTATGCTCACCTGCTAGAATTTAACAACTAAGAGTATTTTGAAACATCAGCAATTTTGTCCTGGCAAAGAGCACTCAGAGAAGGAACCTGCTGACAAACTTGTATTGTCCTAACCATAGCACAGCTTGCATTTGTTGCAGGTGAATGGGCTCAATTAGCAAGAGAGAGACAGTGTTTCAATTACTTAAAAAAGAGAACAAACAAGAACATATTTACCTCTTTATGAGTCTTGAAAGAGAGGTGACATTGTAGCATGCAATTTTTTTTCCTGGGTTTTACAAAGAAGGCAACTAAAGCAAGAAAACAGCATATTATTTGGCAAAGTGATCTGAAACAAAGCTTAAAGGCAGAATTCTCAAAAGACATTAAGAGAATAGGGTTTTCCTGGATATTAATGTGTTCTTATACGTCCTAAGCATATATACTTCCCTGTTCTGCTTATTAGGCTCTCAGGAGAGAAAAGTAGGCTTTTACTGTGATTTACGTGATGAAACAGATAACCCCAATTATGTTTGAATTTATGCAATTTGCGAAGCGATAACTACATCTTTTAACTTACGAGGTAATGTTTTGCACAATGTAAAAAGAAAATGCTTAATACTCTAATGGATTTGAAGAAAGTCTTAGTTTAACCACTAACTGGTTAGGTGAGTTCTGTGAGTCTGCAATAGGGTGAGGATTTTTTTTTAAAATTTTATTTTAATGGTACATTTTAGATGTACATAGTGATAACATTCATCATAGGGGATTTGTACCTGTACATGACATATCTTGTTGCTTCTTTTTTTTAGGGTGAGGATTATAAAGTACCAAAATGTGAATTAAATTTGGAAACACCACGACAGACACTTGGGTATTAGAAAGGGGGAAGAAATTGTAATATAAAATGAAATCTGCCTAAGGAGGGGTTAAGCATTGACCTTAATATTACATTATGAAGAACAGGAAAACATCTGTATATTAGGGAGTAGTACAAAGATAGATTTTTTTAAAAAGGGAAGAGGGTCTGAAAACAAGAACCAAATTGGAGAACAGTAAAACCACTTTCCAAGAACAAGTATTTGAATCTTTTTTCTTTTCTGTGACCTCTGATTAATGTATTTATCTACTAATTCATTTATTAAATCATACAGCTCATAAGACTTTGCTTACTTCTTCTTAAGTGTCAAGAACCAGGATAGATGCAGGCAATGCAATAACAAATATGAGATAACTCATTCAAAGAAATGTTGATTTCCTAGCAAATAGAAGCATTTAAACAAAGAACTTCAGATAATATTAGCGTAGGTTGGATTCTGTAGTTAAGTAAAGTATCAGAGGAGCAGACTGTACAGTCTGAATAACTGCCTAGTTCTAAAGAGTGAATATTATCCAACAAGTGTCACATTACCACCTCTGTGGCGAGACTCTCACTGCTTGCAACACAGCAAATAGTCTCACAACATCTACCAGGGAAGCAGCAGTCTCAGGAGGTTTGCTAAGCCACTTCCTGGTTTGTAGGTGTTGAAGTTTCCAAGAAAAATGCGATTCACTTTTTGGAGGGAAGGGAGAAGAGGCTTTCAGGTGAAAGACAAGTGCACACAATGTCACAGAGGAGTGAAACAGCAGCATTTTATTATGTGCTAATTATGTATTTGTTTGCTTATTTCCACATATAAAAGCAATGGTTGTCTTAAACATTTTTTTAAAATGGTGTGATGTCAGTTTTGTGGGTCCACTTCCTCTCAACATAGGGGAATGGGGCATGAGACCCTAACTAATTACTTGATGTTTTTCAGGAAATTGTGTTTTTTTAAAGTATGCAGGATATGAAATGACTAATTAGGCATGCTGATTAATTCCATGTCAGAACTAAAAAAAGACAACTTTTCTAGGGTCCCTGCTGTTGAGATTGCTAGACGGCTAAACTCAATTCTATGAACTATCTATCTACATTGCTCAGGGTTCTCTAAAGGAACAGAAACAATAGTGTGTGTGTGTGTGTGTGTGTGTGTGTGTGTGTGTGTGTGTGTGTGACTTAATCAATTAGTTTACAGAATTAGTGAGTCCCACAGTGGCTGTCTATGTGCTAGAGAGCCAGAAAAATCAGTATTTGCTCACTGCAAGAAGCTGGAAACATCAGAACAAGAGGCACCAATGGTGAAGCCCCAACCAACCAATCTGAATGGCCGGAAGCTCCCTAGGGAGCTGCTGGTGTGTGTCCACTTCAGAAGACTGAGGAAGCCGGAGTCTGATGTCCATGGGTGCTGGCAGTGACCGAAGATGCACCTGCTCAAGACTCAAGCTTGCATATGCTGATAGCCTTCTTTCTTCCACTTTTTCTTCCATCTGAGTCTGAGGCCTGTTGGATAGTGCTGCTCACAGTCATGGCACATCTTCTCCCTTCAGTGACCACATGCCAATCATTTCTGGAAACTTCCTCACAGACACACCCAGGAGAGTGGTTTTCTAATTTCCTAGGCTTCTCTCAAACCCATCATATTGACAATCAAGACTAACCAGCAAACCACCTCACTTCCAATAAGTACCTCACTGTTCCAATTTCTTTAACTGCCTAGCATAAGTTTCGGCTACTTTTAATGAAATAACATGTGCCTCCTGGACCAGAAACAAATGACTTCATTGCTGTTGGCACAGAAAACATCATGAGTACCATATTTGTGTCAGTTCACCTTGTCTTCCAAGTACTACAGGGGCAAAATAAAGATATCTGGGTAGATGCTGCAGATAGAATAGTTTTCCTTTCCTTCAGCTTGGTAATTTATTTATAATAGAACCAAGTAAATTGCTCAGTCATCTAGTACATGGGGGAAAGACAGAGCGTCGACACCAAGTTAGGGAGGAAAGATTGCTGGAGCAGGATAAACTGTATGGATCTTCCTAAAAATAGATTAATCAGCTTTTACTGTCTGGAGAAGGCCCTGTGTTTGTCCTTATTCCAAATCTCACTTTCTTTAATCTGTTGAGGGCAGAGGCAAGAGAAGATCAGAACTTGTTCATAGTATATTAAAGACAATTAAGAATGAATTTTATTTTATAAAGAGGGAAAACTTGTTGTTTGGATCCACTAAGAAGATTCGACCTTATAAATCCGTATTAATCACTTTTCCATCACTGAGACAAAGTACTTGATACCCCCAGCTTAAAGGAGGAGAGGTTTATTTTGGCTTATGGTTTCAGTCCACACTCAGCTGGCTCCAGGATGGCAGGGGCGTGGTGGATGAGGAGGTGCTCAACCCATGGCATTCAGGGAACAGAAAGGAGAGATGAACAAGGATGAGAACACACTCTTCCAGGTCACACCCTGAGTGACCCAGCGCGAACCAGGCCACACCTCCTAACATCACATTCTGCTACTGAACTCATCAGTTGATTTATCCACTGATTAATTTAGTACCCTCACGATTCTATCAACTTCCAAATACAAGAATTTTGGGGCCATTTTAGATCTAAACCATAACAACCATGTACACAATTTTTATCTTATCCTAGGCCAATATACTAAAAGGTGAAAGATTTATACGATCTGAAGAGAAACCAGAGTATCCTAGGCCAATATATTAAAAGAAAAAATATAAAACAGTTTAATTTGTGTGTATTGTAGTAGTAATATTTGTAGCATGTGCTTTTTAGGCAAATGTGACTTACTCATTCTATTGTTTTCATCCTTTGTAATTTTTGAAAATTATGTTTTTTTTAGAGAGTATACAAAATAGGAAATTGAAAGGACAAAGTAGGATGAAACTGCATATAAAAAAGACTTTGCAAAGTAATACAATTGGTTATGTTTAAGATAAATTCATTTAACTGTACATAAGTTAATGCACTGTTCTGCAATAAAATGTATCAGCATATACTATCTAAAATTATTTTACATATATTCACACATATATTACACACATTCAATTATAGCTATATTCTGTAATAATATTCAACAAAAAGTAGGCATAACAATAGGTTTATCATTAGATATTTAAGTGCATTTTTTTTCTAAAATACTGTGCCTTGGCCAAACCAAATTGTTGTTGTTGTGTGTGTAGTAGTTTAGATGACATAAATAATTGTAAAAGACAGAGTGCACTAGTAACATATGCAAAATAATCAGGACTTTGGTTGATAGACATAATAATCTTCAAAAATGTATATTGGAAAATATCTTTAGTGAATATAAAAGAGGACATTTAAAAAAGTTTTTAAAATTCACTACTACAAATCCTGTGCTAGCTCTTCCCACGTATCCATTAACAAGTCCTCCAATCAATCAATCAATTAGTTCTTTTTATTTCATTTGTCTATGAGTAAGATCTATTCTAGGCACTGTGCAAATACAGATACAAACAAAACAAATCTCTTCTCAAAGCCCACATTCTAACAGAAGATATCAGGAAGCAATCATGCGTGCACTTAATACTATTTTGGAAACTGTAAATCTGATGGAAAAACAAGCAAAATAAAAAGATAAGCATAAGATAGGAGAAAATGTTTTTAGGTTTCATGTAATGGAAAATCTTTCTGAGGGGCAGGATTTGAGCATCAAATGATGGAGTGAGCTAGATGAAGTACTGGGAGAAAAGATTTGAAGCCAATGTGGTTTGAATAAAGTGAACTAATTTATTGATACAGAATAAGGAAGAGTCAAATGATACAGAGCCTTGTAGGTAACAATACAGAGTTTTAAGTTTATTTAGATTATGATGGAAAATCATTGGAGTATCTTGAGCAGGAGAATGATACATTCTATTTTACCCTTTGCAATTATTATAATGGCAAGCACAAATATAGGAATAGGAGTTATGTGGCTAATAAAGTAACCCAGAAGAGAGACGGGAAAGGCTTGAGTCAGGTTAGAATTGGTGAGTTTTGACAAATGACAAACGTGACAGAACACAGGTGATATCAGAATATTATAAAAAAGTAGTATTAGATACCTATGACCTGGATGTGAAAAGTGTAAGGAGTAAAGATAAAATAAAAAATGAGCAACTGAGTAAGTGGCACGTCCACTTATCAAAATTAGAAAAGTTGGAGAAATAACAGTTAAAAGGAGACAATAAAAATATTGATTTGGATATAGTAGTTGTTTCAAGAATATGGACTTTCCAAGTGGACATGTTAAATGAACACCTGAATATGTGAGTCTAGAGTTAAAGACAGAATTTCAAGACAGTGATAAAAGTTAGGAAGTCATGAGGAGATAGATGTTACTGTGGATTGAATACGGTTTGTCCTTCCTGAAACTCATGTTGAAATTTAATACTCACTATGAGATTTTAAGAGGTGTGACTCTGTGAGACCTTTAAGAAATGACTGTGGCTTTGTCTTTATGAATGTATTAACCAAGTCACATAATTAATGAACTTATATCTTAATCAGTTAATGGATTATACCAAGAGTGGATGACATGCTACTCTCTCATGCTGTCTCTTGGCACTTGATTTCCTGTGTTTCCTTAGGGCTGAGCCAACAGGACCATCAGCAGATGTGGCCCCTCAATCTTGGGTCAGAATTGTGAGGCAAAATAAATGTCTCTTCTTTATAATTCAGTCAGTGGTATTGTGTTATTGGCAAAAAGAAAATGGGCAAGAACAGGTGAGTTTTAAAATCACTGGGCAGAATGAGATCATCAAAGGAGGAAGGGTGAATAGAGGAGGGTCAGGAGTTGAGCACAGAGACACCATGGTATTTCAAATTAGAAATAATGAAGAAAACTACAAAGGAACAAGGTTAGGAGGAGGAAAAAGAACCAACGAGGACCATACCTCCTGTGTGGGGCTGGCAAACTAAAATTCAGATGGCAAATTCCATCTGCTGTTTTGTATGGATCTCGAGCAAAGAATAGATTTTACATTTTTACATGGTTGAAAATCAAAAGAAGAATAGTATTTTTTACACATGAAATTTATATGAAATTCAAATTTTAGTCACCATGAACGAAGTTTTATTGGAATATAGCTGTATTCATTCATTTACACATTGTCTAGGGCTGCTATTATACTGCTGCAACTGAGTTGAGTAGTTGCGACTAAAACTCTGTGGTCTATAAAGTCTGAACATTTACCATCTGGGTTTTTACAGAGAAATTTGATCATCTTTCTCTTTATCACTAAGAGAGAGATTTCAACAAAGAGGAGTTGATGAAATGTGATGAATTCTTCAAGAATGTCAATTTAGAGGAGGGTTAGAGTTGACCCTTGGATTTGGCAAGATGAGAGATAACTGATGGGTATGTCAAGAGGGAGTTCTGTAGATAGGTGTGTGCACGTGTAGGGGCAGTCTAATTGTGGTGGATTAAGGAAAGAATAAAAATACAGAAGGCAAAAGCAAAAAAAAAATAACACTCTTTAAATGGAATATGCCTTTTGTTATAAAAATATTTTTATATATGAATGAAGTATAGAACAGCTCATAATCAACACATGGAAGACGTATTACCAGCATAAGCTATAGTAGTGGGAAACTTATATAATTAAGTGAAGGGTAACTATCAAGCAAAGAAATCACCATCAGTTTTTGTGTAATAGCGCTTTTTCTTCAGTAGTAAAATTATTTCATGTGATTTATTTATAAGTCAAATGCAAGGTGGGGGAATATGGATATATGCATATGATTTTTTACTCTTGAAAATCAATGGAATAAAAGGTAATATGAGGTACTAAATGCATTCTGTGTTCTCCTGGGTATAATAACTTTGGCCGGGAGCTGCAAAGCCTTTAATCACAATTCCCATAGAAGACTCTGATGTAACAAATATCCAAGATTCTTAGAATTTCAATAAGTCTAAAAGGAGCGAGGTCATGAACTTGACCTTTATGATGTATAGAGATATCTAGACTTTAAGCACAGCCTTTGGGGAAGAGTATTATAGGATTGAAGCTGTCTAAGGAGATCAAGCATTGCCTAATGAACCAAAAAAACTCTATGAAAGCCGAAACAGATTAAGTATCAAAGAAGGGTACACTCTTCCACAATAACTCAAGACAGAAGTAGTGAGAAGTAGATAATATAAGAGAGTTAAATCTAGCTTATACATACCAGCTAGAATTTTTCATGATCACCAAATATTTATTGGGTAGCTGCTGGAATAAGGCATGTGGATTGAAAATAATTAAACACCCTCTCTCTTCTCTGGATGAAGTGACAGTTCAGTTAGGCTTCCACATCCTGACATAGATCACGAAGTATTAAGGCCCATATTAAAGCTCGAAAGAAAGCAAAGGTATATCTTTGTTGTAAGGGGAAACCTGTTATTTCTATCCTGTTTTCTTGGTGTAAGATCCTGCCCTCCTCTCTGGAAAGGCCCTCACCGCTTTCTGAAGACCTCACCTTTCTCTACACATAATGTTTAATGAGGGGGTGGTGATTCCCCAGTGAACTATACACTTTGTCAACCTCCAAATCAGAGGAGAAGAAATCTGGCCTAGACTTCGCAAGGCAAAGCATTCTATTTTTCTGGGCACAGTGAGATTCTGTTTTGAACCAGTTAATTTTTTCCTGAAGTTTTATATATAAAAGTTAAGTGAGGAAAAAAATCTCTCATTTATAATCTAGGGTGACATAATGTTGGAGTCACGCTTGTTCATGTCAGAAGCCATCTCAAGAAAGAGACAACAGTCAAAACTCAGACAGCAGCTGGGACGGAGCGTGGAAGTGTTGAGGGCACTGTTTCAGTTCTGGGCCCCGCTGCCAAGCTGTCTAGTTATGTGAATCAGTACACTTCTCTCATCCCTCTTCTTTTTCTTTATAAACTAATTTGGTTTGAATTCTCACTCACTCACATAGACAGTGATCTCTTAATAGGTTACCTTGAATTACAATGAGTAATTCAGATGTAAAGGGTGCTACATGATGCCTTGATGTTGTATATGATATTGTATAGACAAGCTAGATGCAAGTTTCTGAGTTTCAATGATCTTAAGACATAAGAGGAATTTTAAAAATGCCTATTTCAAGGGCCTTAATATATAACTGAGTAAAATTTGGGAGGCTGTCCCAGTCAAACTGTGAGTTACTAGAAGACTTGAAACTTAAGTATTCTACTTACATTTCAGTGACCTTTCTCCTACTTTGCTGTGCCAGTGATAAATTTCAGCACTGGCCAGGAAACTGCATTGCTATTACAGCCTGCAGTTATCTCTGGAGAAAACACATCATCACACTAATAAATTCAATATCTAGATTACTCAAGGGCAAAAACAGAGAAAGTCCTCTCAGGTGGACTTGTCTCAAAAGTATAGGGCAACAGGGCAGTAAAGGAAAAGCGATTGAATGGGAAAAACACTTTTGAGCATACGGCTTATCAATTGTATGAAGCCTCAATAAGCTGATATTCACTCATCATCCTTCTTACTGATTCTTTAAAAACTGTGATACCAAATAAAAAATATTATTCACAGGAAGTTCTGGTAATTTTTGGGTCCCCGACCCTCAATGTCATTCATCCAACTGGGTTGAGGGAGGAGTGTCCCTTAATGAATCTGGCCCCATGCCATGTACTTATTATGTTAATTTGAAAACTCAATTTGACTCTCTGGAGGTAACTGTGGTAATATTTGAGATAGATATTTGAGATAGACAAAATTACTGCAGGCAATAAGAAAATGACTGCCGTGATTAAAATATTTTCAGAGAAAACATTAAAAATGTTATGCAACAAATTTTAATCACCATGGAATGGCACTTGGTTAGAAATAGGCTTTATCAAAAAATCAAATACCTTCTCATACAAATATAGTTAGTGAGACATAAGTATTCATTATAAAATTGATAGTTAAAAATAATTTGCAAATCAGCTGGGGAAGAGTAGAGTCACTTTCTCTTGACAATAACTTTTCCTTTTCTTCTACATCCGTGGTCACTGCCTCTCCCTCTATACCAAAGTGTGTCTGTGTGTGCTACAGCCATGCTAACAGGAAGAGGAGAAACGCTCCATCTCAGTTTCACGTAGAGTTGAGAAAAGAAAAACTGAACACACAGAAGCAAAGAGGCAGGAGAGGTTAGGGAAAGGCAGGTCAAAGGGTACAAAATTTCGGTTAGATAAGATGTGTAAGTTCAAGGGACTTATGGCACAACATGGTGATTACAGTTAACAATAATGCATTGTATTGTTGAAAATTGTTGAGAGCAGATACTATGTTTTTACCATAAAAATGATAAGTATGTGAGGTAGTATATATGCTAATTAACTCAATTTAGCCTGTCCATGATGTGTATATGTTTCAAAACAACATGTTACACTTGATCTTAGCTAAAAGGCCGAGAAGCGATTCAAAACAGCATGTTATATGATAAATACATACACTTTTTCTCAAATAAAAATTATTTAATTTAGAAAAAGTGCATTAGTATTGAATCAAGAATTTTTACAGTTATTCTCCTGGTATGTCCTGGACTTCTGGTTAGAACAGAAAACAGCACAAGGAAGAAACTTCTTTATTTTTTTGCATCAAAGACAAATAGTGATGAATTAGAATTATTTTAAGAACCAGTAAAAAGAGTCTAGATGGGATATAACAATATGAGAATAAATTGAGAGAGAATAGCTGAATAGAATTTTATCCTTTAGAAACATGGAATTAATTCTCAATTCTTATCTATTATCTCCTATAGATACTCAGCTCTACCTTCAGTCTTATCTATACTCTTTCACAAACACTTCTTAAATCTGTCCATTTCTTTTCACTGCACTTACAAGCATCCCGTCCATTCCACCAAGCTGCCACTTCTCTTCTCTGGACAGATGCTGGACTGCAGGACTTTTACCTGCTTGCACCCCTGGTGCCTCAGAAGTGTGTGTTAAAGCTGTCTTGTTCAGACTGTCTTGAATCTGCTGTGCTTGTTGCTTTTCTGCTCCGCACTCAGGGAGAAGTTGGCATCTTGAAATTGGCCACGGAGAGAGTATTTAGCCCACAGAATTTGGAACGTCTACAAATCAAGGCTTTTTAAAAATATATTTTCCAGAGAGCTGATTGTTGAACATTGGTGAACCACTGCCTATAATGCGATCTCCACATAGCTGTAACAGTGATATTCAGAAAACGCAAATAAAATCATGTCTTCCAGTGTTAAAACCCAGTACCACTGCAGACCGTGGAATGTGTTCACATGATCCGATAAGCCGTCCCTAGACAGCACACACACTAGCATCCAAGACTGTGGCTCTTGCCCTACACTCTAGAGGACATCTGTTCAGTTGGTCACTCGAGTCGGGACCGCTCAGCCTCCTCTTCGTCCCTCGCCCTCTGTTCCCTTTGGAGGAGCGCGCCCGCTGACTCACAGCTTGGGCCGGACTCATTCTCCACCGACAGCGGCCATGTCACATGGGAGGAAATAGGTCTCCTGCGCTCAGGGCTCCTACCGCCTCCTCCTGTACGGTGACCAGGATGGCACTCTGCCAACTACACGTTTGCCAGTTAGAACGTGTAAGGCCTTCGTCGCTGAGGTCCTCGCAACATCTTCATAGCATTTGTTGTTGGTTGTAAAACTGCTTTAACTATTTAGAAATCATAAAATGTTTGAGAAAGTCAGTTTTTAATTAAAAGAACTGTAGAAAGTATAAATTTTGCAGGCTATCTTGAGATTTTTCCATTGATATTAACCAACTGTTCCAATTGTGACACAGATCGAAACGGCAAAAAGGCATCTTTTCTTATGTATGTCTTCACTTACTTCTCCCCAACCTTATAGTTTTGAAGTGAAATTCATGATTGCCAATGAGAATACAAATTGATACAGCCGTTATGGGAAACAGTATGGCAGCTCCTCAAAAAATTAAAGACGGAAGTACCAGGTGCCCCAATTTCAGTTCTGTGTCCAAAGGAAATAAAGTTAGTATGTCAAAGAGATAACTCCACTCCCGTGTACACTGCAGCATTATTTACAATGACCAAGATGTAGAATCAGCCTAAATGTTCATCCAGTGGATGAATGGATTAAGAAAATACCAGATACGTGCACAATTAAATACTATTTAGAACCTGCTGTAAATAGGGAGGGAGGGAACAGAGGGGAGGGGTGGGGAAGAGGGGGGAAACCAAGATGCATCATGTACAGGTACAAAATAAATGTGATGAATGTAACCATTATATGTAAAATGTACCAATACATGTTCTTGGTTTAAAATAAATAAAGAAATAAATAAATACTATTTAGAAGGGAAAGAAATCTTGTCCTTTGCAAAAACATGGGTGAATCTGAAGGATATTATGCTAAGTGAAATAATCTAGCTACAGAAAGACACATACTACGTAACCTCATTTTGTGTGAAATCTAGGAAAGTTGAACTTGTATTTATTGATTAGGGTTCCCTGCTGTTGGGATTCAAACAGCTTCCCCCCGTCAAGCTCCATGCCATCCTGCCTCTCAAAAGCTGTCCGTCATGATTGGGTACAAAATAGAGGGGAGCTTGTAGATACTTCTGCACTCTTTACATTTGATGAATGAGGGAGGTCACTTGTGATGATGGGTAATTTTCGGTGTCAAATGGACAGGATTAAGGAATACCTGGAAAACTGGTAAGGCATTATTCCTGGATGTGTCTGTGAGGATGTTTCCGGAGGAGACTGGCCCCGCCGCAGCGTGCTGACAGGTGAGGCCCGCTGTCGGGGGCAGATACCACCTGGGCTGCTCCGGCCCATCCAGAGCACGGAAGCAGAGAGCAAGTGATTTTCTTTCTCTCTCTTGTAACTGAATGTCCTCCTTTTACAGATACACTTCACAATTGTCTGTCTGAGCCAATTTTCCTCATAAATGTTTTCTCAGCTGTCTATAGCCTACTTATTCTGTCTCTCTGAAGATCTTTGACTTGTGTTCTGAAGAATCAAGAATACAGTGGTCAGAGACAGCTGTGTGGAGTTTCCTCAAAAAACTAAAAATAGATATATCGTATGCTTTAACTATTCCATGCTTCAGTATAAACCCGAATGATTCAAAGTCGGTATAATATAGAACTAACTATATACCCACCACTATTCGTAATAGCCATATGGAATCAGCCAAGACTTTCATCAGTATATGACTGGATAAAAACAAAAGACTATATATATATATATATATATATATATATATATATATATATATATATATTCATCCATAAAGAAGACTGAAGTCATATCACTTGCAAGAAAAAGTATGGAACTGAATATAATGATGTTGAGCAAAGTAAGCCAGACTCAGACAAATATCACGTTTTCTTTTATATGTGGAATCTAAAGAAAAAAAGGTGGCATGAAGATAGAAGAGGCCCTATAAAAATAGAAAAAGGGGCCCAGAGGGAAGGGAAACCAGGAAGTAAGGGAAGATAATAGGGAGAATGTTAGGATCGAAGCATATTACATACATGTATGGAACTGTCACAGTGAAATCCATTATTTTTTGTAATGAACATGCACTAATAATACAATAAAGATTAAAATAAGTTTACACTGGGGAAAAAAAGGAATACAGAAGAAAAAATGTTAAGCTGAGAATAAAAGGACCATGCTTCTCTGGAGGGTTCTACTAACTTACTTTCCTGCCTCTAAAATCAAAGAGCTGATTACTCAATCATTCATTGAGTGATTTGGGCCTAGAGCTGCAGTGTTCAAACTGTTCTTAGCTGTCCTGGGATTCTCTAGCTGGGTATCAGGGTCTGCTCTTCAAAGAGTGAGGGTCAAGGGTGTAAAATTTCTTCTTAGCATTGGGAACTGTTCCTGCTTTTAACCTTCTGCCATTTAGTAGGTTCAAAACAGGTCTTGAAGAAGGCACAGTTAAGTTTTAATCCACTTCCTTCCTTAAAACCTCTTCAAGCAGCCTGGTTTTCCTTTCCTGTGTTAGATTTTCACATCTTGCTTTCCTTTTCAAGCGTTTTGACTTTAATGATGATACTTATAGTCAAATGGAATGGGAAGGTATTTTGTACCAGCCAGGAAGTGCCTTCCAAATTATAGCACCTAAATGGCTATTCATTAGAACTGTGTCAATGCCAAATGTATGTATACACACATGCCCATGTGCATGCATGCGCGTGCACACACACACACACACACACACACACTATGCCAGCTACAATCTCTAGAGAAGTATTTATTTTGCTATATTTACTCATTAGGAGAAGTACAGCTGAATCCATCCTAACTAGGTTCAGGTACACAGCACTTCGGTAATTGCCTGCAATACAAAAGGAGAATCAATTATACCACAGGCATTTATTAAGCACTTACCACTCTAGAGGCCATAGGGATTTGCAAAGAAATGCAAGATACCTATGTCCTCTAAGACCTTAGCATGCACAAAACACTAGCGGACAGCATATAATTAAGCATTAAATTGTCTGACACAGGCTGTTAAATGTAGTGAGAATTTCAGAGATGAGGAAGAGGAATGAGACCAAGTAATGTCAAATAAGATTCTGAGAGTGAGGAGACTTGAACTAGAAAATGATAAGGAAGTTCCTATTCTGGACTGATTGCACTGACTTGAATAACTTGGTGCACAATTTAAGGGCTATAACTTAAAAGGCAAACAGAAAACTCTTTTGTCCTAACACATGGAAAATGTCCTACTACTACCATAGATATCATTTTAACTTTATATTTTAGTATATGCACATTTGGGGGATTTTATACACATTGAGATAAGTTAACTTCCATTTTAACTTTAGCTGAATAGTTTCTTTTCCCACTGACTGTGCAGAGTAACAAGGATTTGATGCCACATGAATTAAGTTTCTTATGTTAAGTCCCACTAAGAGATTTGCTTATGTGTCCTGAGCCTCTGTGTCTGGAAACATTTGGTTCTCTTAAATATTTTTTTACTCTTTACAGGAAAGCTGACATGTTTAAAAGGTTAATTCAGTAGTAGTGGATGCTTTGGCCTGTGTTTTTCCCTTATCATTTTCTCTACAACACTGAATTTCCATGCATATAAAGTGGCGACATAAGACTCCTCTTATTTATTTCCAGGTTCATTATCTTATACTACATGCCATTAGATGGAGAACTGGTCTTACTATCCCCGTGAACCATGCAGGCGTTAGCCGCTCCCAGTTTCATGTCCTCATTGTGAATTTTGGAAATCCTTCCAATGGCAAAGACTTCTAGTTCTTCCCTATAGTCTGTTCCTTCTTATTTTTCAGTGGTAGAACCCTTGAATTTTAGTGAGGTAGGTACATACAATAAAGACCCCATCTCCCAGGCTTTCTTGCTGTGGGTATAGCCGTGTGAGTAAATTCTGGATGAGCTGTACGCAGAAACAGAGGGTGCAACTTCAAAGGAGCATTCCTGAAAGAAGTGGACAGGCTTTTTTTGTGGCTTCCTCCTTCCTTTTATAGCACATACATGATCTCCAGGGCTGTAGCAGCCTCTTGAACAATGTGCTGACCCTAGGGAGGAAAGGCACCCATTGAGAATGATAAGAAAATGGTTCTAATCTCAGAGACGGATATAAATAATAATAAGTAATTGTGCAAATGTATTTAAGCACTGGTTGTTACAAAAATTACTCAATAAACATTTGTTGACTTAGGTTTAGATTGAATTGTGATTTGGGGTAGGCAGGCCATGTATTTGTTGGTGTTCATATCAGCACATTTAAAAGAGACCCGACTTGGAGAGACCATATCTACCAGGCTGTATCAAAGTCCAGCCGAGAGTGTGTTGGCAGCTTGGTGAGATCAAACCTAGAGAAATCTGCAGAGGGAAATAGAGGGTGGATCTTCAGAGATCAACCGCTGAGGTTGAGAGAGCTAAGGGTCAGGTAACAAAGAGCCAAACAATTTAGATGTTAAAAGAGAACCTTTTATGTCTCTCTTTGATTCGAGGGTGAGTGTGAATCATTGAAGACCTGATGAGATATTTTGAACTGTGTGCCTTCTCTCATGTTATTGGGAAATTTGCAGTAGAGATGACTTTCTCACAATTAAATACATCTTCTTGGATCTGTTTCTTTATTCATTAACTTTTTTTTTGTTTTAAAGAGCATACAGTCATAGCCCCTTACATCATTAGTGGAGTAAGGTGGAGGGAATAATAATAAAAATATAATTGGGAATAAGAAATTGTAAGCTTTAATGAGGAGGGGGGTTAGAGAAGGCTAGAAGCCTCTTTGGAAGCTCAAATCACAATGCCTGATCAGTGGGGCTGCATGGAGCTCCCGGCGGGCAGCATTAATTAGGTCAGAGACCTTCAATATGGGCTAGCAGAACAGGCCAGAAGATGGAGGGACCAGGTCCTTTGGGCCAGGTCTGCTAGATTCACTTCGTTTTTCTCAGTTTGATTGTTGGTATCTGTCTGATTCTTTTTCTGTATTAATGAGCGTTACCATAATACATTATCTGTGACAGATCTTTAATATTTATTGAGTTCTAGTGTGGTACAGATGTGCAGAAATGTCCAGAAGGAAAGAACAGATTTTTCTCAGTGCTCTATGTATGAAAGTCATTTCGCTTGTAAGGCTTAAGGAAAAACAGTAGTGCAAGCTTTAACAATCTTGTCTTCCAAAATGGATGCATAATGTGGGATTGTAATGAGCACTTAAAAACTAAGAAACATAATAAAAACAGAAAGATAAAGCAAAAATATGAAGCAAGTTCATCAGCTAATATATATCATTGTATTTACTTCTTCCTGAAATTGAAGACAGTTAAATTCTATTCTGTGCACAGCAAAGTACAGAGAATTGAATTGTGATTCCCAGTTTTATCCTCTGTGAAATGAAGTGGAAGCTAAGGCTCATTTGAAAGTGAAAGTGAAAGAATTTGTGACTGGAAGCAGACGAAGGATTTGCAATTCCCAAATGATGTCTTGGTGAGAATGACTCAGTTCAATTCCATGCTGTTGACACATAGTCAAAGCTCTTTTCTTTTAAATATTCACTGGCCCTCAATGTATTAGGTAAGGATATGAAAAGCCAACTTCAGCCTGATTAAGAAAAACACATGGGATAGTTGTTACAAGAAAGCAGGGATAATGCATGGAAATTAAGGATGGGAATGGAAACTACGACTCATACACTCCTACCTTAGAATTCCGTGTCCTTCTGGATGGCTACCTCGCTGTCCAAACTGTCAGAGAAACTGTGCATGTGAACCAATGTCCACCTTTCCCTGAACAGGTAGAGCCAGAAATGGGGGGCACTCTGGTCCTGCAGCAGAATAAAGCTGCTGGGGAGCTATTTCATTCTACTCACAGGGGTTATTCTCGCAATCTAGGCAGGCACTGCATAAGGTAAACTACTGTACTAATTTAGTACTCAGTTCCAAAAAAGATGCTTATCCACTTCTAGGTGTTCCAGAAGAAAATGGTACATAAGAATGCAAGAAATTTACATTTATCTCTTGTTCTGTCTTCAAATAATATCTTGTAAATCCTGTTAGTCCAGGGCTTCTATTAATTTAGTATATTTGCTTTGGAGAATAAAGTCAGAACTGCTTGATCTCCCCACATTCTCAGGATTTGATGCTAGGTAATTTTGAAGCCAATGGGTGACTAAGAATGGACAATTTTTTTCATAGACTTTTTTTTTAAATTTTATTTTAATGGTACATTTTAGATGTACATATTGATAACATTTATCATAGGGAATTTGTACCTGTACCTGATATATCTTGTTGCTTCTTTTTTTCCCATTCCCCTCCCCTCACCCCCTCCTCCCTCCCTGTTTACAACAGCTTTGTTTCCATTCTTCCTTCCATTTCTTATTTCTCTTGTCCCTCTGTTCCTTTCCCCCTGCCTTGTTCCCATTCCCATTTGGACATTTTCTTCCCTTTCCCTATATAATACATTTTAGTCTTTATTTACACTTCAGTTTCTCACACCAGAGAAACTATGCGATATTTAAACACGTGTGTCCGATTTATTTCACTTAAGAGTATGGTCTCAAGATACGTCCATTTACCTAGGAATATCTCAAGCTTATCATTCTTTATGGCAGAGTAGTACTCCATTGTACAAAAGAACCACATTATTTTAATCCATTCTGCTGTTGATGGGCATTTGGGCTGTTTCCAAGATTTAGCTAGCACAAATTGTGCTGCTATAAACATGGGTGTGCATATATCCCTCCAGTATGATGATTTTAATTCTTTTGGGAAGATACCAAGAAGTGGAATAGCTGGGTCAAATGGAATCTCTAGTCCTAGTTCCCTGAGGAATCTCCACACTGATTTCCATAGCGGTTGTACCAGTCTACATTCCTACCAACAGTGGAGAAGGGTTCCTTTTTCTCCACAGCCCATCCAGCATTTCTTTTTGGCTGATTTGTTGATAATAGCCATTCTTTCTGGAGTGAGGGGGAGTCTCAAGGTTGTTTTGAATTGCATCTCTCGAATGACCAGTGATGTTGAACATTTTTTCATATGTCTATCTGCTGTTTCTACTTCTTCATCTGAGAAATGTCTATTCATTTCTGTTGCCCACTTTTGGATTGGGTCTTTAAATTTGGGGAGTCTGAGTTTTTTGAGTTCTTTATATATTCGAGATGTTAGTCCTTTGTCAGAGGAATAGGTGGCAAAAATTTTTTCCCACTCTGTGGGTTGTCTCTTCACTTTGTTGGTAGTTTCTTTTGCTGTGCAAAAGCTTTTTAACCAGATCAGGTCCCAGTTGTTGATTCTTTGTGCTATTTCCTGGGCAACTAGGGATTTGTTCATAAAGTCTTTGCCTACACCTATGTCTTTAAGCATTTGACGTATTCTGTCTTCCAATAGATTTAGTGTTTCTGTTTTAATATTTAGATCTTTGATCCACTTTGATTTTAGCTTAGTGCATCGGGAAAGATATGGGTCTAGTTTTAACCTACGGCATGTGGAAAGCCAGTTTTTCCAGCACCATTTATTAAAGAGACTGTCTTTTTTCCAGTGA